>CAUYON010188386.1:0-10003 GCA_963573935.1 Arctocebus calabarensis
CAGCTCTGGCAAGAAGAAGCACTCGGATTTATATTCATTTGTGTATTGCTCCTAATGGTGTTTTATTTTCTTTCTTTCTTTCTTTCATTTATTTTTTTGCTATATCTTGAAGAAAAACAAAATCCATCTTGTCTATGACAAAACTGTCAAATCCATGTAGTCCCTCATGGTTTATTCTAAAATTTTTTTAAATTAATTTTACTAGTCAAAGGTACTGAAAGTTTGTACTTTATTTTCCTAGTCAAAATTACAAGAAAATATGGCTGAGCTGTGTAAGTCACGATGTTAGGTCCTGAATCTGAGTTGCTGAAAATCAGGTGTTGAGTAGTAAAGGGCAGTGTTGGACTGATACAACTGGTGGGTGGTCAGCCAGCCTCCTCACTGTGCTCACTCATTCTTTTTTTTTCTTTTTTTAACTCCATGGCTCATTTAGTAACTTTCCTGCAGTCTTGATGGTTCAGTAATTTCCCACTGTCTCCAGGTTACTGGGCAGAATAACAAATCTATACAATATGCCAACAATTTTGCAAATATGCTGAGAGTTGCATATAGATCCTACAGGATAAAGTGAAACCTTTGCAATCTTTTCACTGGATTGAATTTAATAACAAAGAAGTTTTGAGAACACATCATTTGTCTTCAATATTCTATTCTTCCTTTGTGCTATAGATAAAAGAAAAAAGAGTCAGAGAAGATCATGAATATATACAATCTCAAAACCATTTTGTTCTCTTTCTTCTGACTTATACTCCTGTGTACTAGCATATGGGCTTTTAAAAAAATTATTGTTCAAAAAATATACAAGCCGGATGTAAATGCACAGAAGAAGCACAATAAAAACTTACGAAGTGGTTGAATTTCAAAAAACGTCCTTAGTTATTTATCTTCTGGGTATACTGATAGTGCTCATGGTGCTTTATGTAGAAGCATCTGCCTGTTCTGTATTATATCTTGAGCTCCAGACAGACCCTCTGCCCATAACTGTGTGAGGCCATAAATGCCTCTCCCAGGGATCATGCCTGCCATTCCCTACAGAGCCAATATATAATTACAAGCTCCTGAGAGGGGACAGAGTGACAGAATTATAGTGATGTGTAAAAGGCATTGACATAGGAGCCTTGCTAGAGGGTGAGAGTGAGGATGATAACACACACTTTACCCATAATATATGGTAATTCCTTGTAAATAAGAGATGATATCTACTGCATGGATATTATGGAAAAGTCAATGTATTCACAGGAATTATCCCACTTATTTACAAGAATATTTACAAGAATAATTAGGTGGATATTAACATAATTTTCATTATAATATAGGAAGACACTGAGGTCTTGAAATCATATGCAATTTGCTTGTATTCAAAGAGCTTAATAAAAGTGGATTCTTATTGTTTTAACTACATCAATTTTAGCAAATTTGCAATCATCCCACTTATTAGACTTTTTTTCTAAAGAATGATTTGTTAGGATGATTCTAGATCTAATGTATTATCATTACTGAATCAGCTACATATAGACATTTCCGGATATTGATTCTTGAGAATAATATTTCATCTATTGACAAATCAAATTTTGCTTGCAATCTTAAAGTTGTTTTATCCATAAAAGTCAGATCACCTATGTTATCTGACTTTTGACAAAGTTATACATAAGATTCCAGACAGGAGTGGTGATTAGAAAGAAATGTGTAGGAATTTGTTGTCTGTGGAAGGAAAGATAGAGTTTAAAATCAGAAAGAAAAAAAAAAGCAAATGAAAAGCAAAATAAATAAATAAATTCAGAAAGTAATACTCATTCTACTAATCAGATCAACACATATGACTAATCTACAGAGAATAAAAATGTAGGTGAAGAGGGAATCTGGCACAGACTGTGAACTATAATTGAGCAGGAAAAATAGGGGAGGGTATGTCAGGAGAAAGGTCTAGATTGAGTTTTCCTTTAATAATCTTTAGAGTGATTGGCCTGCCGGGAATTCTGGGAAGATGGCCGATTGGTAGCAACCCTTGGCAGAGGTTTCTGAGCAAAGGAAGAAAAACTGGATGGAATCAGACTCTATGAAGCCAAAGACTGGGAGCTGAGCCAAGAAACAAGTTCAGCAATCTGTAACTCCGAGGAAGAACATTCAAGAAAACAAATTACAGGTACAAAGCCTATTGACTAGAGGACAGGAGACCCCTCCCCCAAGCAGGAGGCCTGCTGCAGGCTATCTGCGAATGAGCAGGAAACAAAAGACCTCTCATTTTACCTCCCTGGAGAGAGCCACTAAACTCCAGGTCTCTTTCTCCAGGGAGGTCCTACTTATGAACCTAGACACCACCCTGCCAGGCATAAAATTGAACAGATATTTTTCCCCACAAGTCTAAACTCCCAGTCCACACTTTCCCCCTCGCATGGCAGTCTGAAGTTCTGCCCCCTGCAGAGCATAGAGTGTTTGGTCTTGTCCTGAGATATATCTGGGCATAGTGTGGACTGCCAACCATCAGGACGGAATCTGTGACAAATTGGGAAAAAAGGGAGTAAAGGAAGTAAAGGACACTCGGTGGGAAGAGGAGTAGTCCCCTGGTTATGACTATGCCCAGCCAGTGATAGTGTTGACCCTCAGTTCAGGCTATGTCTGGTGGGATAGCAGGCCCAGCTTTGATAGCAGAGCAGGAGAGTGTTTCCCCATATGGACTGAATTCAGCCAACAGGGCTGGTCTCCAGCCCCTGCTGGGCCTGCAAGCAGAGGCTTGATAGGCATGGACTGCAACCTGAGAGCAAGGGCATGGTCTCCTGATTCCAACAGAAATCTCAAGCAGTGGCTTACTGGTTGTAAACCAAGACCTAAGGGCTCGGGCATGGTCCAATGCCTCCAGCTGGGCTGGTGAGCAGAGGCTTACCAGGTGAGGATTGAGACCTGTGGGAGAGTATGGTGCCCTGACTCTAACAGAGCCTGCAAACAGAGGCTTGCCAGGCAGTGGACTGAGACTGGCAGGTGGGGGCACGGTCCCCTGAGTCCAGCTGGTCTGCCAAGCAGAGGCTAGCTGTGTGTGGACTGTGACTGGAGGGCTGGCCCAGTACCCTGACTCCAACGGAGCCTGCAAACAGAGGCCTGCCAGGCAGTGGACTGAGACTGGCAGACGGGGGTGTGGTCCCCTTACTCCAACTGGTCTGGCAAGCAGAGGCTAGCTGTGTGTGGACTGAGACCAGAGGGCAGGGCCTGGTGCCCTGACTCTAAACAGAGCCTGAGAACAGAGGACTGCCAGGCAGTGGACTGAGACTGGTGGGGGTGGTGCAGGTCCCCTGACTTCAACTCGTCTGACAAGCAGAGGCTAGCTGTGTGTGGACTGAGACCAGTAGGCAGGGGCATTGCCCCTGGCTCCAGCTGGGCCTGTGAGTAGAGAAGCAGATGGTAGAGTGGACTGAGTCTGGCAGGTGGAAGTGTGGATCCCTGGCTCCAATTGTGCTGTTGGAGATCTTGAATCCCTCTCAGTTGCAAAACCCTTTTGCACTGCCTGAAACAATTTGGGACAGTCTGAGATTGACCTTCAAAGTTCTGCAGTGGAAAAGAACTGAAGGGTGGGGGCTGGGCGCCATAGCTGTTTGTATCTCTTCACAGTCAAGATTTAAATCTAATAGTGTAGTTTCTTAGGATAGGGTAGAGGTTGGCTGATATCAAAACAGAGCTGGCCGGTACTAACTCAACAAGTAGGTCCTCAGAGTCTCTAGCCAAAACTCTGAAAGGGTCCCTTGTAAGGTTACAGGAGATAAGCCACAATTACAAAGCCTAGAGCTTTTATAAGGGGCTGTCTCTACTACATGGGAACCCCAATTCAATCTCACCCTACCAATTCTAATAACCAAACAGTGGAAAATAAACATGGTGTGGACACAACAAAAAAACTCTGGCAACATGAATAACCAGAGTAGATCACACAAGAATGACAAAAAATGATACAACTGAAGATGCCATTCATAGACAAATGGCTGAAATGTCAGAAATCAAATTCAGAATATGGATGGCAAATAAGGTGAATAGAATGGAAGAAAAGTTAGAAATTGGAATCCAAAGAGTAGTTCTAAAGTTGTCTTAAGAAATTTATGAATTCAAAGACAAAGTCACCAAAAATATAAACACAATGAGAAAAAACATAGAAGAGCTCAAGGAAGTGAAAAAGTTAGTCGAGGGTCTCCAAAATACAGTAGAATTCCTCAATAATAGAGTTGACCATGGAGAAGAAAGGATCTCCAAAACTGAAGATAAAGCTTTTGAACATTCCCAAATGCTCAAAGAGGCAGACAGATGGAGAGCAAAAACTGACCATTCCTGGAGAGAGTTGTGAGATCACTCCAGAAGATCAAACATTCATCTTATAGGAATTCCCGAAGGAGAAGAGGATGGTCCTAAAGGTAGATTCTCTACTCTAAGAGATTATGGAAGAGAATTTACCAAGAATTACAAGAGATACAGAACTTCAGATAGTAGACAGTTTTAGAACCCCAGCAAGACTCAATCCAAATAAAGCAACTACTAGACACATTGTGATTAACTTTGCCAAAGTTAAGATGAAGGAGAAATTCTGCAAGCAGCCAGACATAAGAAAATCATCACCTATAAAGGGAGAAATATCAGAATAACTGCATATCTCTCAGTTGAAACATTTCAAGTCAGAAGAAGATGGTCAGCGACCTTCAATCTCCTAAAACAAATCAACTTCCAGCTCAGGATCTTCTATCCAGGTAAACTGAGTTTCACTTGTAATGGAGAAATCAAATACTTCAGTGACATACACATGTTGAAGAAATTTGCTATAACTAAACCAGCTCCCCAGGATATTCCCAGACCCATCCTCCACAATGGCCAGTGCAATGCTCTACCTCCAAAGTAAACTCAAGCGGACATTTTTGAACCAAACCCAACTTCCACAGTGCTGAAAGGATTAAAGATGTCCACTGGACATTCGAAAATCATGACACCCAAACACAACCAGGCTTATCAATTATCTCAATTAATGTGACTGGTTTAAATTGTCCTCTACAGAGGCACAGGCTTGCTGACTAAATACATAAACTCAGACTGGATATCTGTTGTATACAAGAATCTCACCTTACCTTAAAGGATAAAAATAGACTCATGGTGAAGGGATGGACTTGTATAATAGGCAAATGGAAACCAGAATAAAGCAGGGGTTGCAATTTTAGTAGCAGATACAATTGGCTTTAAACCACCAAAGATAAAGAAAGATAAGGAAGGTCACTACATATTTGTCAAGGGAAACACCCAACATGAAGAGATTTTGATAATTAACATTTATGCACCCTACCAGAATGCTCCTCAATTCATAAAGCAGACCCTAATGGATATGAACAACTTGATATCTTCCTGAACTATATTAGTTGGAGATTTTAACACCCTTTTGACAGTTTTTGGTAGCTCCTCCAAGAAAAACCTAAACAAACAAATATTAGGCTTAAACCTGAGCCTAGAACAAATAAACTTTATAGACCTCTACAGAACATTTCACCCTAGTAAAATTGAATATACATTCTTCTCATCAGCCCATGAGTCATCCTCCAAAATAGATCATGTCCTAGGACACAAGTCTAACCTCAGCAAATTTAAAAGTATAGAAATTATTCCTTGTACCTTATCAGACCACCATGGAATAAAAGTTGAACTAAACAACAATGGGAATCTTCATACTCAAACAAAGTCATGGAAGCTAAATAATCTTAGGCTGAATGAAGCTGGGTCAAAGACAAGAGTAAGAAGGAAATCAACAAATTTTTGGAACAAAATGATAACAAAGTCACAAATTATTAAAACCTGTGGGATACTGTAAAGGCAGTCCTAAAAGGGAAATTTATAGCATTGAAGCCTTCATCAAGAAAACAGAAAGGGAGGAAACCAATAACTTAATGGATCATCTCAAGCAACTGGAAAAAGAAGGACATTACAATACCAAACCCAGCAAAAGAAAAGAAATAACTCAAATTAGGGCAGAATTAAATGAAATTGAAAACAAAAGAATTGTTCAGAAGATCAATGAAACAAAAAGTTGTTTTTTTGAAAAGACTAACAAAATTGATAAACCTTTGGCCAACCTAACCAGAAATAGAAAAGTAAAATCTCTAATATTGTCATCAGAAATGATAAAGGAGAAATAACACAAATATTTTAGAAATTCAAAAAATCTTCAATGATTTCTACAAAAATCTTCCCCAAAATATGAAAATCTGAAGGAAATAGACCAATACCTGGAAGCACAGCACCTTCCTAGACTTAACCAGAAAGAATTAGAAACTTTGAATAGACCTATATTAACCACTGAAATAGCATCAACAATACGAAATCTTCCTAAAAAGAAAAATCCAGGACCAGATGTCTTCACATCCGAATTCTAACAAACCTTTCAAGAGTAACTAGTACCTATAATATACAACATTTTCCAAAGCATAGAAAAAGAAGGAATACTTCCCAACACATTCTATGAAACAAAATATCACCCTGATCCCCAAACCAGGAAAGGATCCAAAGAAAATTATAGACCAATATCATTAATGAATATTGACACAAAAAATATTCAATAAGATCTTAGCAAACAGTATTCAACAACACATCAATTTAATTATACACCTTGATCAAGTTGGTTTTATTCCAGGGTTATAGGGTTGGTTTAACATACACAAATCTGTAAACATAATACATCACATCAATAAAATAGAAAACAAAGAACATATGATTCTCTCAATTGACTCAGAAAAAGCCTTTGATAATATCCATCATCCTTTCATGATCAGAATTCTTAAGAAAATAAGCATAGAATGGACATTTCTTTTCTTTTCTTTTTTCTTTTTTTTTTTTTTGAGACAGATTCTCACTTTGTTGCCTTTGGTAGAGTGCCATGGCTTCACAGCTTACAGCAACCTCCAGCTTCTTAGGCGATTTTCTTGTCTCAGCCCCCTGGGTAACTGGGACTACACCCTCCCACCACACTAACCGGCTATTTTTTTGTTGCAGTTCGGCTGGAGCTGGGTTTGAACCTGCCACACTCGGTATATGGGGCTGGCACCCTACTCACTGAGTCACAGATGAAGGGACATTTCTTAAACTGATAGAGGCCATCTACAGCCAACCCACAGCCAATATCGTATTGAATGGTGTAAAATTAAAAACATTTCTACTAAGATCAGGAATGATGCAAGGATGCCCACTGTCTCCACTGCTATTCAACATAGTAATGAAAGCCTTAGCTACAGCAATCAGGCAAGACTAGGCAATCAAGGGTATCCAAATAGGGTCAGAGGAGACGAAACTCTCACTCTTCACTGATGACATGATCCTATACCTGGAAAATCCCAGGGACTCAACTGCAAAACTCTTAGAAGTGATCAAGGTATACAAAAGCATCTCAGGATACACAATCAGTACTTACAAGTCAATAGCTTTTATATACACCAGCAATACTCAAGCTGAAAAAACAATCAAGGACTCTATTCCTTTTACAACAGTGCCAACAAAGATGAAATATTGGGGAATTTACCTAACAAAAGATGTGAAAGATCTCTATAAAGAGAACTATGAAACTCTGAGAAAATAAATAGCTGAAGATGTTAACAAATGAAAAAACATACCATGCTCATGGCTGGGAAGAATCAGCACTGTTAAAATGTCTGTACTATCCAAAGCAATCTACAGATTTAATGCAATCCCAATTAAAGCACCATTGTCAAACTTTAAAGAACTTGAAAAAATAGTACTTCATTTTATATGGAATCAGAAAAAACCTTGAAAAGCAAATCCAGTACTCAGAAATGAGAACAAATCAGGAGAAATCACATTATCAGACTTCAGGCTATACTATAAATCTATAGTGATCAAAACATCACAGTCCTGGCACAAAAACAGAGCAATAGATTTATGGCACAGATAAGAAAACCAAGAGATGAACTCAACTACTTATCATCATTTGATCTTCAACACACGTATGAAAAATATTCAGTGGGGGAAAGACTCCCTTTTTAACAAATGACAGTGGGTGAACTAGCTGGCAGCCTGTAAAAGACTGAAACTAGACCCCCACTTTTCACCATTAACAAAAATTGATTCTCACTGGATAAAAGCTTTAAACTTAAGACATGAAACTATAAAAATATTATAAGAGAGTGCGGGGAAAACACTTGAAGAAATTGGCCTGGAAGAATATTTTATGAGGAGAATCCCCCGGGGAATTGAAGCAAGACCAAAAATCCATTACTGGGATCTGATCCAACTAAAAATCTTTTGCACAGTCAAGAGCAAAATAAATAAAGCAAACAGACAACCTTCAAAATGGGAGAAGATTTTTCCAGGTTATGCTTCTGACAAAGGTCTGATAACTAGAATCTATAGAGAACTCAAACTAATCAATAATGAAATAATAAATAACCCCATTTGTATGTAGGCAAGAGACTTGAACAGAAACTTCTCTGATGAAGACAGGTACATGGCCTAAAAACACATAAAAAATGCTCATCATCCTTAATCATCAGAGAAATGCAAATCAAAACCACTTTAAGATATCATCTCCATTAAGATTAGCCTACATCACAAAATCCCCAAACTACAGATGTTGGTGTGGATGCGGAGAGAAGGGAACACTTCTACATTGCTGGTGGGAATGCAAGCCAATACAACCTTTTTGGAAAGAAGTTTGGAGAACACTCAAGGAACTAAAAGTAGACCTCCATTCAATCCTGCAATTCCTCTACTAGGTATATACCCAAATGGTCAAAAATTATTTTACAACAAAGACTTTTGCACCAGAATGTTTATTGCAGCCCAATTCATAATAGTCAAGACATGGAAACAACCCAAGTGCCCATCAACCCATGAATGGATTCACAAATTGTGGTGTATGTACACCCTGGAATACTATGCAGCCACAAAAAGATGGAGACTTTACATCTTTTATGTTTACCTGAATGGAGCTGGAACATATTCTTCTTAGAAAAATATCTCAAGAACGGAAAAAAACAGTATTCAATGTACTCAATACTACTATGAAATCAATATATAACCACCTACACCCTCATATGAATGGTAACACATAACTATAGTACAGAAGGTAGAAGGGAAGAGGAGAGAGAGGGGAGGGGAGAGGGAATCTGGGAAAAGGAAGGACATTTGGGGGAACTTCACTTAATGTGAATGATGCAATGGTACATTTCAAAACTATTAAGAAACAAGTATAATTGTGATGGATGTGTTACTTAGTTCAATGTAAACATATCACATTGTATATCGAAGCAGTACCCTGAACCCCATAAATGCATCAATTACAAAGTTATAATTTAATAAAAAGTAATTTCTAAAAATAATCTTTAGAGCCTCAGATAGACTACTAAAGTTCCCTACACTATAGGTCCAGTCCTAGCAAAATATCCTCTAAATATGAGTTATTATTGACATTATCTAAAAAGGAGCATTATAATCTGTTCTTAAGACTAGAGTTGAAATGATGGGCTAGGGCGATTACTTTTTCTCAATAGAATTTATTGATCTCCTATGATTTTTCAACTAGAGTTTACTTACATAGAAAAATGTTAATATATTAAATTCTTTAAAAAATCAAATGGTAACTTTATCCATATATTTCAAATGAATCACTTAAGTGAGTAAATTTCAGCTTGATGTCATCAAAATAGAATAGGAAACAAAGAATAGAGAATGAGGAAATATTTTTCCTTCTTCTAAAAAGGGATCGATGGCAGGATAATGTAGCTCATTTATCCAAACATGGAAAGAAGATCAGTAGGACTAGAGAATCGGTTATAAAGAGGTGTTCTTGGATATAATGTCATCTAAATGATGATTTGCTTGAGAGAAAGAAAATGCTAAAAGAATTAATTAGTTAAAAATCATATTGACAAATTAAAAAATGACACCATTTCCAAAAGCATAAAAATGTCAAATGCCATAAGATCTAATGAAAGATGAGCAACGTCTAAACCACTACTATTCAAAGTGGGTCAGGAGAAAA
>CAUYON010188387.1:0-44639 GCA_963573935.1 Arctocebus calabarensis
TTTGTTTTTTTTTTTTTTCCTTTGGTTTTTTTAAACTTAAAATTTCCCCCAAAAATTTTCAATTTAAAACCTTTTGTTTTTTTTCCCCCCCCCCCCCCCCCCCCCGTTGGCCTACTTTTGGCATTCATGTATAAACATGACAAATAGCAGGCCATCATCTGAAAGATACTGCTACATCTAAAGCCCTTAAATTCTGACATGGTAATACTCTGCCTTTTTCATTTGAGAATATGTCTTGTTACATGTCAGGTGCTGTTCTGCACATTGCCTCAGTGATGAGGCAGACAAAGTTCTTTTTTGTTTTTGTTTGTTTGAGACAGTTGCACTATGTCACCCTGGGTAGAGTGCTGTGGTGTCACAGCTCACAGCAACCTCAAACTCTTGGGCTTAAGTGATTCTCTTGTCTCAGCCTCCTAAGTAGCTGGCTGGACTACAGGCGCCTGCCACAACACCCAGCTATTTTTTGATTGTAGTTGTCTGGGTTGTTTAGCTGGCCCCAGCTGGGTTCGAACCCACCAGCCTCCGTGTATGTGGCTGGTGACCTAACCACTGTCCTCCTGGCGCTGAGCCACAGGCAAAGTTCTAAACCTCATGTAGTTACTTCATGGGAGTAAAAGAAATAAGAGGAGACAGATACTAAACTGCAAAATTGGCAATTGATTATTTAATTACAATTGGAATAAATATTAATACAACAGAGAACTGTAAGAGTATATAACAGCTGAATCATTTTCTAATCTCAGATTTTTCAGACAGGGTCTTACCATGTTTCCCAGGCTGGAGACCAGTGACCTGATCATAGCTCACTGTAAACTCAAACTCCCAGGCTCAAGTCATCTTTCTGCCTCAGCCTCCCAAGTACTTGGGACTATAGGCAATTGCTACCACACCTTTTCTCTCTCTCTCTTTTTTTTTTTTTTGTAGAGACAAGCTCTCACTATGTCATTCAGGCTGGTCTTAAACTCCTGGCCGCAAGCAGTCTTCCCACTTTGGCCTTAGTAGGATTATGGGTGTGAGCCACTGCACCCAGCGAGTCTCCTCAGTTTTAATACATTGCAACAGATTTTTAAATCCAGTTCAATAGATATTTGTATGTTGTATTACATTTATTTCCCATCTTTGTTTTTGTTGTTTTCTAAGGTATTAGTTTGTTGTCTATGACTCTTTTACAAAGGTGATTATTATTTCACAAGGGCCTATAGTATTTTGTTAACAACATAAAATTCATTATCTTAGTGATTAGTGTTCTGGTCTTGCTACTTTTTTTTTCTTTGTTTTTCTGAGACAGAGTCTCAAGCTGTCACCCTGGATAGAGTGCTGTGACATCACAGCTCACAGCAACCTCCAACTCCTGGGCTCAAGCGAGTCTCTTGCCTCCGCCTCCCAAGGAGCTGGGACTACAGGCACCCGCCACAACGCCCAGCCATTTTTTTGGTTGCAGCCGTCATTGTTGTTTGGCGGGCCTGGGCTGGATTCGAACCTGCCAGCTCAGGTATACGTGGCTGGTGCCTTAGCCCGTTGAGCCATAGGCACCAACCTAGTTTTGCTATGTTTTAACAGTCACTGGTAAAAGAACCAAAATGTAAGTAAAGTATGTCCTCTTCTAACACTTAATATTTTATTATTTTTTTTCTTTCTCCCTGACAGAAAATAGAGTGTGAAAGTGGGGTGGAAGACTGTGGCCGGTACCCTTCTGTGATAGAATTTGGGAAATATGAAATCCAAACTTGGTACTCCTCGCCTTACCCACAGGAATATGCAAGGTAATGGAATAAGCCTGGCAGGTCTATAACTTCAATGTCATATATGGAAGAGAGGAAGATTCTTTATTCTAAAGCAGAAATTAGATGATTTTAGGAAATATAAATTTTGATAGTCAACCTAACTGCCTCTAAAACCATTGCTTTTGCCAGCACCTTTTATTTCTTGTCCTATTTAGATTCCTTACGCTCCTTAGTCTCACGGGCATTGTAAATCTTGCCATTTAGCTTCCTCTCTTTGATTAATTGCGTGAATGTTAGTTTTCTGTGAATAACAACCAACTATTGTAAAGTATTTGGTAAAGTTTGTTCTCCAATAGCCTTTACCATTTTCTTAATTTGGCTTGTTTTATCTCTGATTTCTAACGCTTTATTTTCAAGGTTTTTACAGAAATTTAGTGAAAGAAGGGAAAATGGGATAAAGTAGGTGGGAGTGCATGGCCTTCCCCAAATCTTTGCTTTTTTTGTTTGTTTGTTTGTTTGTTTTTGCCCTCTACAGAGTGCTGGGGCATCATAGCTCATAGCAACCAACTCTTAAGCCCAACTCTTGGGCTTAAGTGATTCTTTTGCCTTAGCCTCCCAAGTAGCTGGGACTACAGGTGCCCACCATAATGCCCAGCTATTTTTTTGTTGCAGTTTGGCTGGGGCAAGGTTTGAACCTGCCACCCTCAGTATATGGGACCGGCACCCTACTCACTGAGCCACAGGCACTACCCCTCAAACCTTTACTTTTAGAGCCATTGGTAACCAACTTACTAAAAATGAAGAGAAAATAATGCTATCAGTGTTTGCATTTGTGTTATACTAAAATTAGCTATGAAACTGTCTTGAACTGATACATCCCCAGGTGGGTATATTATGAATAGATTCCATTAGGTACATCAGAGTAAATTATTAATTATCTTCTCAAATTTTTTAGTCTGCAGTAAATATAAACTTGATTTTCTTTCACAAGATGTCTTTTATTATTATTTTTTTTTTATCCACATGATCTGGCCAATCATGTAATGGGAGAAAATGGACAAGAGGGTTCTAGAAGCTAAGCAGCAAACTAAGAGTCGAGAATCTTGGTTTCTTTTCCCAGCCTATACCATTTGGCTGTGTGTTTCTGAGCATTTTTTTTTAATAGGCAATCTTTAATTTTTATAGCTAATCATAAGTTATATCCTTTGAGAACTTGGAATAAATTGTGCACATAATTTCAAGATTTGAAATTAATATTAACTGTTCTATTATCTCTCTCCGAAAACTTTTGCCCCATTCTTGTACCCCAAAGACCTTGCAAGTGCTTCTAAACATTTTCTCATTTAGTCACTGTACCAGCCATGCTTATTTAAACACAGAGAGGGTACAATAAAGTGTTCTTATTTGTAAGGTGGAGAAAAAGTCAGCAAGGGAGAGAAAGCTATTTATTTCTGAAATAATAGATTAGATAGAAAGCAAATTAAATCTTTTGACACTTTCTGTCCTACATTTATTGCTTTATACCCTATATAAATCTATGATAATGACTTAAAGTTTACCTTATACAGGCATGGACACAGCTAAATTCTAGAACTTCGTTGCCTCGTAAATATGAAAATAATTTTAAAAATAATAAAATCAGTCTTAAGTCTGAAAAATTTGTATAGTCACCTGACAAGATGGCTTTCTTATTGTTGAATTTTAGGGTGGTGTTTCCAAATCTGAAAATCTTTCTTTGCATAGGACAGTTTTAAGAAAACAAATGGGGTGGCACCTGTGGCTCAGTAGGCAGAGCACTGGCCCCATATACGGAGGGTGGTGGGTTCAAACCTGGCTCTGGCCAAACTGCAACAAAAAAATAGCCGGGCGTTGGTGGCGGTCTCCTGTAGTCCCAGCTGCTCGGGAGGCTGAGGCAAGAGAATTGCCTAAGCCCAGGCGTTAGTGGTTGCTGTGAGCTGTGTGACACCAGGACACTCTACTGTGGGCGATAAAGTAAAGTAAAGTCTGTCTCTACAAAAAAAAAAAAAAAAGAAAGAAAGAAAGAAGCACATATATTATGGGTTATATTGAAAAATAATGTGAGGTTATTTTTAATTCCCTTTACTATTAGCTTTCCTCCTTCCTATCTTCCTTCCTATTTCAGGTCTTATTATACAGCCTTTTGTGACTTAGAGAAGATTGAACAATATTTAATTTTCCCCCTTGAACAATATAATCAATCTGATAGATTATTTGATTTTTAAACTTTAACAGATTACCAAAGCTCTACCTGTGTGAATTCTGTCTTAAATATATGAAAAGTAAAAATATTTTGCTAAGACACTCAAAGAAGTGTGGATGGTTTCATCCTCCAGCAAATGAAATTTACCGAAGGAAAGACCTTTCAGTATTTGAGGTAAGGATGTGTAAATGAAAAACTCAGCTTTTAAAACCTAGTACTCCTCTAATTGTTAGTCATGTTCTTATTTGTGTCTAGAAGGTAAAAAGTATATTTAATTTTGGCACTTAGATTCAACTGCCCTTTAAAATATCTCCATGTTTTGTTTGGAGTGTTTAACTGTAGTAAGCAACCATTTAGATTGACGAAGAATCCTTACTTCATCACGTTAACATTTTTGTCTTCCCCCAAATCCCTGTCTACACCAGATATATTCACCAGTGAATTTATGATCTCCTCAGCTCTTTGTAAATTCCACTTTCTTTGGCAAGAGAAATTAGGTTTGTTTAGCAGCTCCAGCCAAAGTCTGGCAGGTGCTCAGTCTTCTAGGGAATTGAGCAGCTGTACATATCTCCTCAATACACAACCACCTGTGTTTCCATCCATTTCTTGGCAGGGTGGATAATCCTTTTGGTGAGACCCCAACAGATGTTGGGACACCCCCGAACCCCCCATCTGGGTGGATGGCCACCCCTGGAGAACTCTGCTGTTCACAGCAACCCCTTGTGGCCTTATGTCTGTCATTGTGAGTTTCTTGAAGACATTTTGTATTTCCAGAATTGATTTAGTAGCAGGAGGGCTTTGTCTCTCTGTAGCTTCATTGTTCAATTATGTTTCTATTGTCAGTTTCAGAGATCCAGTTTAGCCAAGTCAGTTGTACTTTGAGGAGACCAGACCTTTCTTTCACATTACTGTCTATTTACAGGGCTTCATAAAGCTCTCCTTTTGTGCTCTTCCCTCTGCTTGCACGCTTCTGTCACCCTACTTCATTTTCTCCACTGCTGCCATCTTGATGTGCATTGTTTTTCATTCCTGGGTGTTCAGCACAAACCTTCTTTATACATCAGACACAATCTCTTCTTTCTGTGAAATAGAATTTTACTTTAGGATTCTCTCTTTTTCTGAATTGTTCAGACTGAAATTTATTATTCTGCCTCACGGCTCTCTTTATTTCTGCTCTGCAGTGTCTTGCCATCATATTTAATAAAGGGAAGATTGTAGATTTCTCACATAGATGAGGCTTCCACTCTCAGACAGGTTTGCACCTACTAGTTTTTCCCAGAGACCAATCAGAGAACACAGGAAACTCCAACTGTGTCTTATGATTTTATAAAACTCCTCTTGGTTACACCCGGCTCTTTTGGCAAGCCTGAAGGAAGAAGACAGTTCTTACTGAGAAGGTTAACTGATACGTTAGTTCTTACCAAAGGCTAGGCATGTGGTTTCTCACTGGGCCCAATTGATATTTCAGGCTGGATGGTTCTTTGTTGTCGGAGCTCTGCTGCACATTGTAGGATGTTTAGCAGCATCCTTGGCCTCTACCCATTAGATGCCAGTAGCACAAGTACCCCTCCCACCAAATTGTGACAACCAAAAATGTGTCCAGATATAGCCAAATGGTCCCTGGAGTAGGGGGCAAAATCGCCCCCAGCGAGAACCACTGGGCAGGAAGGAAAGCTGAATATACACTGCCTGACCTTCCTGTTGTTGTTAGTGTTGGGATGCTACCCAGACAGCTCCAACCAGTTGATATGACAGAGCGGCTATCAGTTGAGGCTTCGCTAATGTCACAGGTTTAGCCTTCCTATTGGTTCCTTCCTTGATGCCTTTGATTTTTTTTTTTCTTCTAGCCAAAGTTAAATAGAAATCACTGTTTCGGCTCGGCGCCTGTGGCTCAACGGGCTAAGGCGCCAAGCCACGTACACCTGAGCTGGCAGGTTCAAATCCAGCCTGGGCCCACCAAACAACAATGACGGCTGCAACCAAAAAATAGCTGGGCGTTTTGGCAGGCTCCTGTAGTCCCAGCTACTTGGGAGGCAGAGGCAAGAGACTCGCTTGAGCCCAGGAATTGGAGGTTGCTATGAGCTGTGATGCCACGGCACTCTATCCAGGGTAATAGCTTGAGGCTCTGTCTCAAAAAAAAAAAAAAAAAGAAATCACTGTTTCATTGTTTTCCAAAGAAAAAATATACATTGTAGGTTTTAAGTAATTATTAGTTAAATCAGCGTTGAGGTTGAAGTTCTTGGAATGTCTTCTCAGGGCCAAGAGAATCAGTCTTGTCAGGCTGGTGACAAAGGTCTGCTCTTTCAGGGCAGGTGCTATTAGACCATCCAGAGATGATTGGGGAAACATCAGAAGCAGTTTGGTAAAATTTATTTATACAAATAAGGAGTTGGACTTGATAAGTACCAAGGTCCTTATTATAGAATCTGAGTACGGCATGAGGGAAACTTTTCTCTGAGCAATTTCCTCAGTAACTTTAGAAATCAATGAAGAATAATCATATACTATTATTTTCCTATCTTCTCTTTATCTATACCTCTTACATTAGACCTTTCATAGCTGATCAAGAATTTTGCTTCAGTATTGTTATCTGTTTTTTCTGATTCACAAGTATACCTTTCCTTTTTATAACACACTATCATTTCCAAAAGGGCGATACTCCCAAGTACGTAGAAACTTCCTTTAATTAAAGAGAGAATTGTATCCTCTGTGCCCATTGCCCATATTTGATTATGTTGCTATGTGTGGGACCTGGGTTTCATCCAAGGGAAATAGTTATATGAAATCTAAAAATAATTTGTGCAATATGAGAACTTGTATGGTTCACAAGAGACCTGAGAATGGTCAGGTTAATTGTTAAAGAGCCCTGGTTAGCAAATATTCATTTCCCTTAAGGAAAGTGATAGAGAAATTCTTCTTGAATTTGCTGTGTTTTCTGTTTTCAACAAGTAACTACATTTGATCAAAGAAATTGGCATCTGAGCCTAGCCTCCTGTCTGTGGCCATCAGTATCACAGCTTGATTCTTTTATTTTGAAGAGAAGTAAACTGTAATCATGGTACTTATTGTAGGTTGAAATTCATACTGCTTTCTCTGTAAGTATTCCCAACATAGAAATTTTATCTTTTCCAATTATATTTAAAATGATGCTTGGGATAAAACCAAAATGGAAGCCTCTTTGTTAATCCACACTTCTGGAAAATCAGAATAATATAGTTCAGTTATTTTATTTTTATGCACAGCTCTTTTGAGAACAACATAAAGTTTAACTTACTTGAAAAATATTTTGATCTGTTTATATTTCTTTAATACAGATTTACTTGGTTTAAATAAAGAGCGAGGAAATGCCTGGTCATTTTTAACTCATTATAAATTGCAAGTAAAAATTACTCCTTTGCTAGTGCTTTGGCCCTTCTTTAACTAGCATGAAGAGAAACTTAAGCTGCCTTACATTTACTCTAATTTAAGGGAAAAGGTGGAATTCTGATTTGGCAGTGACACCTGTTTTCTGGTTAGCTATATTTATTTAATGGAGTGTTTTCATCTCTCAGTTTAGGATTTAGAAATCAAAATATATACTGAAATATCATATAGAAGAAACAGTTTTATATTGAGCAGTATTTTTATGTTAAATAATGTTGTCTGTTTCTTTTTGCTAGGTTGATGGGAATATGAGCAAAATTTATTGCCAAAACCTTTGCTTGTTAGCCAAGCTCTTCCTGGACCACAAAACGTTGTATTATGATGTCGAGCCATTCCTTTTTTATGTCCTTACAAAAAATGATGAAAAGGGCTGTCATCTGGTTGGATACTTCTCTAAGGTAAAACAAGAGCCAGCATGACCTTCATTTTCTTTCTCAGAATGTTTTTGGTAGAGCCCAATTCTTTGAACGGGGCTTTTTTATGACTATAATTTGAATAAGTGACACATGTTTTTGAAAAGCTCAGGTTCTTGTTCAGAGCTCATTTTAAAAGACAAAAACAAAAACATGGTGCCTAGGAAGTGTGTAGAAGACCTCAGCACTTGGTGCTGTCTTGACTGTCACCATCTGTGTGACATTATAATTGCTGTCTTGCAGACCACCTAGCATCTTTGATTTTAACAATGTTAAGCTTATTTGCCTTTTCCCTTTAAGAGTTGTCAACACGAAGGGTTCAGTGTAATGTAGCATTTAAGAGGTAATTCTTCTTTCTCCTCACTGCCTTCCCTCTTTGTTCAACAGTGTCTCAGTGAGTTACAACATTGGCATTTGGGCTGTCAAGCTGATAGAATGACTGATTTTACACTTTCATCTCTTATTTGCTATGCTATTTATTGTTTTAAGTTCTAAAACAATCTCACCTTTAGAAAGCCTGAGTTTCTCTAGCTGTTAGCATAGGGACGACCTTGACATATTGAGGAGATATAGCTTGTCTTTTTTACAGTTCAGAGAAATTCTCTCTCATTCTTCTGCTCAAAGACTTCTGAGAGATAGTAACTCATATGCACTAAAGGAAATCTAGGTTTGGAGATATTTATCCTATAACGACCTTAACTTTTCTAGGAATAGGTAAATAGATGGTACATATATGGCTAATAATTATGAGACTTTCAGGCAGAAGATAAATTATCCAAATTCTATATTTTATTTATTTTACAATATATTTTTTCATATTAGATAATGAATGAATTTTAATCTGCTCTTGAGCAATATAAATGTAATACTTGAGAAGTGCCATTTTTATGAAGGATCAAAAAGATAGAATATATATGAAGGTACTTGCAATCTGTAGTTATTCTAAATTCAAGAATCAATCCAAACATCATCAACAAAAATAAGAATAAATGACTGCCTTTATGGGAAGCTACCTTAGTGTTTTAATCCACATATTTGGTAAGGCTTTAAAATGAAAATTTTCACATTATAGATTCAAAATATGACAGAAAATTAACACTGAATAAAACCATAAATAAATCTATTCATATAATTTATAAAACACCTTACCTTTTTATGTAGGTTTGTAAAGATCTTTTCCTGCAAAGAGTTAAAGGGATAGTGGTCATGATTGTCCTTCCTATTAGAAAATGATGCTTCTTTAAATGTCTGTGAGTTTAAATGTAGGGCTTGATGGCACCTGCTTTCCTTATTCTGTGCTGTCCTTTCCGGAGTCTTGCATTGGCCTCTGCATAGTAGCAATGTATACAGTTGGTGGTGACTCTTGCAGTTTGAATCTGTGCCTCTTTTCTTCACAGGGTGCCCAACATTTTACTCAGAACTAGCTCAACTTTTCTCATTTTGCCACAGCTTCTTCTATAGCATGGCAGCAGCTGCTGTCATTTCTTACTATTTCAGAATACTAATATCCTTTGGCAGTATACTGAAACAGAATCTTAAAAATAACCATGTTAAAAAGACTAGATGAAATGAAATCATTTTCTAATGTGTCAATTGGAATGTGGAAGACGCTGGTCCTTTGGGGTTATTCTTAAGCTAAATTCTAGAGGTTGTTAGAACAGCAGTTCAGGGATAGCCACAGAAGGGCCAACGTGACCTAGAAAGGTTCAGTGTAAATTGTTACATGCATATGACTTTCCAAGCATGTAACAGACGGCTCTAAATGAAGGAGCAGGTATTTTATATATGGATTAGAATTTAGCTGTACTAATGTGTACTAAGGGCCAGGGAGGATCGCTGCTATATTGGAGTTTCAAAAACTCCTAAAGGTGAAAATAGTTCTGGACAAAGAAGGGCATGGTGTCAAGGATGAATTCTTTTAACCCAGTGTATGTCTGGGTTAAAATAGATAGAGTGACCCATTTGTCTAACTTTACACAGTAGACTAATTCTTTGAACATTTGCCATTGACGTGCACATCCAGTGATGGACAATCCATCTTAGGAAAACTGACACACATTATTGCATCCTATTTATTTTTTAGAGGCTCTATAGATGAATGTGCAAAAGTTGGGAGCACATCTTTTTCATAAAGAAATCCTTAATTCTGCCCTGTAGGTTTTTTCCACAACCATTTCCTGTGATCTTTCAAATAGGTTCATTAAAGATCTGGGTGTTCTGAAGAAATTTCTTTGATGTGGTTGGTACCATTTGTGGTCAATCTTATTTGTGATTTATATTTGGTCAGAACATTCACAACCTCAAAAGCTTTTTCCAGATCTTCTCTGTGTAGGTTTTGGCAGCTTCTGTGTACTCTGAATAAAATATTGCTGCTCTGATGCCACATCCAATGAAAATTGCAAATTCTTCTTTAATTATAAGAGCTGTTTCTCACCATATTCTACCTAGTCTTCCTTTTGGTTTCAGACTTGGATAATACTTTGGTCTCACCTTCATTTGGAGGCTTTGAGGCTTCTTGTTTTGGTTTGTTCTCCTGGTTCGAAATGCAGATTCATTATTTCTCTAGCTTTTTACTTTGTCTTTTTATTCATAGGAGAAATATATTTGCACATCTACCCACATGTATACTATTTTAGTTTCACTAGGGCATTTGCTCAAAGGCAAAAGACAGATTGCTGTTACAGAGTTGTAGATGATTATTTGACAAGGTAGCTGGCTAAATCCTAACTTAGTGTGCTGGGCGATGTTATTTTCTCCATCTCCCAAGTTGTTTGAGCAGGGAAAGTGTTTCTTCCATACTGTCTGTATTCTGTTTCATTTGGTTCATATTTCCTTGGGTTCTTTATTCATATTTATGATACTGACTTTCACAATAAAGATATAATTGAGAGGCATGCCCACAGTTGATGGTTTGTTGTTATTAATAGTTAATAGTTTGGTTGATTAACACCCTAGGATTATTCTGCTTGAGGCTTACCTCACCCATTGGCCCACCTTAGCGGACTGTTTTAAAAGGACAAGTGGCAGGTGCAGGGAATTGCCCACTTCAACAGAGCACTGACATACTCGATCTGTTTCTCCTTCCCTCAGGAAAAGCTTTGCCAGCAGAAGTATAATGTCTCCTGCATAATGATCATGCCCCAGCACCAAAGGCAAGGATTTGGACGGTTTCTCATTGATTTCAGTAAGTGAACTGCTTTATTTACTTTCATGATCCAGGGAGCTGATGGCTGTTACAGGAAACAGTAACACATAAAACTTTATTTCACCTACTTTATTGTTCTTATCAATAGATAATGGGTTTTCTATTTATATTTGCATAGGTTACAAAATCTTCCTCAAGTGAAAAATGTACTGCTGCTTAGTTGTTATACTCCAGGAAATTGAGACTAGATCTCTCGGCAGTGTCACTAGCGCACAAAGCCATTACCCTGAATGAACCAGCAGAATTACATTCCATTTTGTGAAGCTCGTGCTCATTAGCACCGAAAGAGGCAATTATTTGCGATTAAAGCTAAAGGAAGTGTTATTTAAAAGGATTTTCAGCTTTCTAAAATCCTGCCTCTAATCTTACACAGTACAGAGTAGGAAAGGTATATTTCCATTTAGAAAAACAATTCTTTAGGTAGCCTGTCCTGAACCTTGCTAGTAGGAATAACTCTTGTTTTGTTAATTTGCCTTTTCTATTATGGAAATTATTGTTTGTATCTCAAGGTTTCACAAGAAATATTTGTTTTATATACACTTGTGTCCTCTGTGCCTCCTCAGTTAAAACCAGAATTATATATATAAGTGTACACAGGATAATATTTAAAACAAATCAGTGGGGTTTTTTCCTCCTTATTTTTATTATATGGATATGCAAATTAGTGTTAAGGCTACATTTGGAGAATTGATTTAAAATATCCAGATAATGGGCGGCTCCTGTGGCTCAGCGAGTAGGGCACCGGCCCCATATACCGAAGATGGCGGGTTCAAGCCCGGCCTCGGCCAAACTGCAAAACAAAAAAAAATAGCCGGGTGCTGTGGCGGGCGCCTGTAGTCCCAGCTACTAGGGAGGCTGAGGCAAGAGAATCGCTTAGGCCCTAGAGCTGGAGGTTGCTGTGAGCCGTGTGACGCCACGGCACTCTACCCAGGGCAATAAAGTGAGACTCTGTCTCTACAAAAAAAAAAAAAATATCCAGATAATGTGACAACCAGATACCTCATGATAATACTCATTTCTGGTCTTAGAAAAATCTGTCACTAGGAACTGGGAGCTTCTTGATTACAGGGTTGCAGTTTGTCTGATTATTAACGAAGAAGGAAAATTTAGGAAGTCACATTATCTTCACAAAATGTGTCAAATACAAAAACCACAAAGTAAATATGCTCACAGAAAACCATGAAGAAATATGTTGACTCTAAATCTGTATTGAATATTAAATGATTAAAGTCTGAATAGAAAATAACCGAATAGCAATTTAGACAGATGCGTTTATTGAGGTTGAAGATAATCCTTAAAAGGATTTTAAAGAAGTATTTTTAATTTGATTCCTTTTAGATAACGTTTTCAGTTATTAATTCACTGCCCCAGTCTTGTAAATTCTTTGCTGACTTAGTTGTCCAGGAAATGAGTTATCCTGAGGAAGGCCATTTTACCAGGAATTTACCATTTTTATTTTATGGCGTTCTAGCTTTAATTAGTTCTAAGGGAAAAATCATTTGTCTTGTTCTGGAGTTTTTGTGGCTACCATTCATAAGTTGTTCATAAATATTAAAGTTTCTGGTATGCATAGCAGCCATGCAAGTCTTAACTTTTGATTGTATCTGTGTGCTACAGAATGAGGCAAACTCCTTACTCAATATTCAACACCTTCTAACACCTAGTTCCAACCTATCCTTCAGGTTTTTCATCTACTAATTTCCTTTTTTCTCAGATATTCTTAGCATACTTGACTATTTGTGTCTGTTCAAAAGCCTATCTATTTTTAAGAGTCAGCTCGAGCCTCTGCTTGTTTGCTTGTTGTTTTTTTTTTTTTTTCCTGGAGAACAGAATCTTACTCTGTCACCCTGGGTAGAGTGCTGTGGCATCAGCCTAGCTCACAGCAACCTCAAACTCTTGGGCTTGAGCAATCCTCTTGCTCCCCTGTAGCTGTGACTATAGGCACCTGCCACAACTCCTAACTAGTGTTTCTATTTTTATTTATTTTATTTTTTGAGACAGAGTCTCACTCTGGTGCCCTGAATAGAGTTTCATGGCATTATAGCTCACAGCAACCTCAAGTTCTTAGGCTAAAGCAATCCTCTTGCCTCAGTTTTTCCATTTTTATTTAGACAGGAGGCTGGTCTCAAACTCCTTACCTCAAGCTTGATCTACCTGCCTCAGCCTCCCAGAGTGCTAGGATTGCAGTCGTGAGGCATATGGCCCAGCCAGAGCCTCTGCTTTTTGATGTCTCCTCCTGGAGCTTTATCTTACACACTTGGGTTCCATATTCTCTAATATTGCACTTGCACTCTATTCACCCGTTTGTGGTAACTATTGATGTAAGAGTAATAGTTCCAACTTACCGTGAACTAAATAACTCTTTTGACACTTTGTTCTGTGTATCTGGTATTATTCCTGTGTAATAATCTGCATTAAATGTATTTTTGTTGATATGAATTGAATCCCCAAAGTGACATGGTCATTGCCCACAATAATTTTCTACCTAAAATTTAGAAAGGACTGCTATTTACCAGGTGAAAACTCAAACTCTAAATTCAGTAGCATCTGAGTTGTATAGCATGATCTGGCAGTAAGGCCTGCATAAGAGAACAACCCAGGTAACGAAGACATTCTCTTCAAATGCTGAATCTTTATTGTAATCATTTGGATAAAAACAATGTTAGCGTTCACTGTGTATTTTTAAAGATGAACTAGAAAGCACATTGAAACCTTTTCTGGATGACTCGGGGCCATCAAGATGCTCTCCATTAGTATGTGGCCAGATAGTGTGGCGCTTGAGGGTGTGATTTTTAGATTTTCTCTTTCCTGTACCCTTGGCATTGCCGCTACACTGGAGGAGGTTTAGGAGTGAGGTGAAAGATTTGAATAAAGCTGAAAGGGGATTGGTTTTATTCCCTCAGAGAAGGAGAGGATAGGGAAAGAATTTTATAACTCAAAGGAAATGAAACTGGTGTAAATCCAGCAGAAACTCAACTTAAAATCAAAATAAATTCTTGGCTACAAAAGTTTTAAAGAAGATGCAGTAGGCTGTTGAAAAAATGGATAGCATCTCCTTCTTGGAAGTTACTTAAAATAATGGTAGATAAATATCCTTCCAAAACAGTTGCCATCTAGTCTTTTGTAGAGGGAGGAGATGAATCACTTGACTTCTCATAGTAATAATAATAATTTTTTTTTTTTTTTGAGGCACAGTCTCACTTTGCTGCCCATGGTAGAGTGCCATGGTGTCAGCTGCTAGCAACCTCAAACTCTTGGGCTCAAGCAATCCTCTTGCCTCAGTTTTGCATTGTTAGTAGAGGCAGGAGTCTCACTCTTGCTGAGGTTGACGGCCTGAGCTCAAGCAATCCACCTGCCTCAGCCTCCCAGAAGGCTAGGATTAGAGGCATGAGCCACTGCACCCTGCACTCTGCACTCTAATAATTAGTTTTTACTTTATAATTCAGAGCTTAGGGCAAGAGAGCTAACTAGGGTTGTAGGTTTTCTAAAGTCTATTCTGTTTTTTTAAAGGGAGCGTTTACTGGTTAGATTTATTTTATTTCTATTTTCTACATGAACCTGGGATCTTTTGATCAAGGCTACATTTTTAGTAAGTCAAATAAAGTTATAAAGCAAGAAAACCTTTATTTTATGTATTAAAATTGCTATATGAGCAAGCTAAAATTCGATATCAGCAGGGAAAAAGCTATAGCTGTCACTTGCACACTTGACAGATAATAGGTAGAATATAATACATTGTGTGTATATAGATGCTTCTCAGGTTACATCTGATAAACTCATCATAAGTTGAAAATGTTGTAAGTGAAGAACAGATTTCATACACAACCTACTGAACATCATAGCTTAGCCTAGTCTATCTTAAACATGCTCAGAACACCCACAGTTGGACAAAATCACCTGACACAAAGCCTATTTTATAATTAAGTGTTGAATATCTCATATAAGAGTATTGTACCACTAACCCAGGAAAAGAGCAAATTTCAAAATTCGAAGTACAGTTTCTACTGAATGATATTGCATTGCACCATTATAAAGTTGAACCATCTTAAGTGGAATCGTTGTAAGTTAGGGATCATCCGTATAAAGAATTGCAAATACAAGTCTTTGAATACTGTTCTTCAGGACATTCAGGAGAGGTGGAATGTCATCCATGGGACCAAGTGCTGCCCTTGGAATGAGAAACTTATCTGTTACTTCCTAGGACCACTTGTCTGAGATTTGTTGGGGCAGGGTTCCCTGGGATGTCATTTACTTATTTGCAGAGTTTGGCCAGAATAACTAAAAGGCACCAGCTCCCATCCTACTTACTCGTAAACCACCTCATGAATTTTATGACTCTTCACCCAGAACTCGAGAGTGGAGGATAGAGTTAACTGTCAATGGGTGGATTGATATCACATTTCTTTCTCCTAGATTCTTAAATTCCCTCTCTTCCTCAGTGAGAAAATTTTAGTCTTCTCCATTTCAGTCTCCGTACGTAAACATACACACTCATGCCGCTCTCCATCCCCACCACGTACCTCAAGACTTCAGAGAATCCCACTTCCCACAAAACTTCCTGCACTAGAGCCTTTCCCAGGCCAGGCAAGTACCCACTCTTCTTCCCAGGGCACTGCGGGGGTACTGAGGCATTGGAGTGTTCTCTTCCAGGGCCTGCCCTGTGTCTGCTGCTAGAGCTGCCCAGAAATGCCTAATCCATCTCACTATTTTTTATTCTTTAATTTTAAAGTAATTTCAGACTTACAGAAAAATTATAAGGATGGTACCAAGAACTCTAATACATTCTCCACCCAGCTTTCCCCCGGTGTTAACATTTTATCACATCAGCTTTCTCCTTCATTATTCTCAGTCTTTTCCTCCATCTTCCTCTCTCTCCTTTTCCCTTTCTCTCATATTTTTTCTTGAATTACTTGAGAGTAAATTATAGACATTTTACACCCTTATCTCTAAATATTACAGTGTGTGTTCCACAAAGATTCTCTCATACATGACTGTTATACAAATTATCAAAATCAAGAAATTAATGTTGATTTAGCACTATAATCTATGCATCTTATTCAACTTTTAAATTTTCCCAGTTTATATTAACATCCTTTCTGTGGGGATGGGGGAACCTAGTTCAGGATCATAAATAACACGAATGTTATTTTTAGTTACTCTCTCTGTACTCTCCTTTAATCTTGGTAGTGCTTCCTTATTTGTTCGCTTTATTTTTCGTGACTTGACATTTTGGAGTATTCAGGACACTCACTTTGTGTCGTGTTCCTCAGTGTGGGCTGATCTGCTGTTTTCTCATGATTAGACTCAGGTAATAAATTGGGGGGCAGGAATGCCATAGAAGTGACCGCATGTTCTCCTCAGTGCAGGGTCACGTGATGAATGTTTTTGTCCATCACTGGGTTAAGGTGGTACCTGTCAGATTTCTTTACTCTGAAATTAGTTTTTCCCTTTGTAATTAATAAGTCTGTGGTGAGAAGGTACTTTGG
This sequence comes from Arctocebus calabarensis, assembly GCA_963573935.1. Lineage (NCBI taxonomy): Eukaryota > Metazoa > Chordata > Mammalia > Primates > Lorisidae > Arctocebus > Arctocebus calabarensis. The sequence continues at coordinate 16,473 of CAUYON010188387.1, forward strand.
GATTATGTAAATATCTTGTTTCTTGGCTCGGCGCCTGTGGCTCAACGGGCTAAGGCGCCAGCCACGTACACCTGAGCTGGTAGGTTTGAATCCAGCCTGGGCCCGCCAAACAACAATGACGGCTGCAACCAAAAAATGGCCGGGTGTTGTGGCGGGCGCCTGTAGTCCCAGCTGCTTGGGAGGTGGAGGCAGGAGACTCGCTTGAGCCCAGGTATTGGAGGTTGCCATGAGCTGTGATGCTACAGCACTCTATCCAGGGTGACAACTTGAGGCTTTGTCTCAAAAAAAAAATATCTTGTTTCTCATCCAAATTTTCAACTATTAGTTTTGGCATTTGTTTATGATTCTTATCTAAAATAATTATGACTATGGTAATTACCAAAGGGTAATTTTCTAATCTCATATTCAATAAGGAAGAGCCTTCCCTTCTTCCACATTTATTTATTTATATAATTATAGAATCTTGGCATTTTATCCTATAGGTTATAACTTATAACTTGTTGCTACTGTTATTTGACATCCTCAAAATGTTAATTTTCCCAGATTTATTTAGTGACAACTGCTTTAAAGCTGTTGTACCCTTTTGGTGTATGTCTATCCTTTGCATTCTTTCTTATTTCCTAGTATGACATGATAACCCACATTTTTCTTATTCTTTGCCTAACATAGCCCTGAAATCATTATTTTTCCTAAAAGCCTTGATTCCTTATAGCAGAGAACGATATTTAGAAAGCAAGATCTGGGTACTTAGATGTGCTTATTGCTACTGGGGTGTCACCGCTCCTAGGAGGTCTCTTGGGACAGATGTAAGAAAGGAAGACTACTCCTCTGTGTGTGTGTGTGTGTGCGCGCGCAGAGATGTGTGATACATAAGCAACACGTACTCATCTATCATGAGTTAATACCATTCCAGGTAAATACCACTACAAGGTTTTATTCTGTCCTCCCTTTTTCCATATTTGTAACTCTCTTTGACAATGAGAACCCTCGACTTCCATCACCCACCATATATTTACTCATATTCTGTGTTCTGGAATGCGTATAAGGTAGTTTCAGAATTGCCACATCATGCCACTGTGAAAAACAACCTCCTAACTAGAAGTTAATATTTATATATGTTTCTTTTTGGCTTTACCCTGAGTGTATTTAGTTAAAATACTATGTTTAAATGTTACTTGAATTATTTCTTTTTCATTTTCTCCCCTTCACTATGGTTATATTATTCGTTGAAATACATTTACTCTTATTTTTTAATACTTGTTTTCCATTTTAGTTTTTATCCATCCATGTTAACTTTTTGATAAAAAATTAGAATGTGGCTGGGTGCAATGGCTCATGCCTATAACCCTAGCACTCTGGGAGACTGAGGTAGGTAGATTGTTTGAGCTGAGGAGTTTGAGACCAGCCTGAGCAAGTGTGAGACCCCGTCTCTACTAAAAATAGAAAAATTAGCCAGATGTGATGATGGACACCTGTAGTCCCAGATACTCAGGAGGCGAAGACAAGAGAATCACTAGAGCCCAAGAGTTTGAGGTTGCTGTGAGCTATGCTGCCGTGTTACTCTACCCAGGGCAACAAAGTAAGACTCTGTCTCAAAAAAAAATTAGAATGTAAGACATCAACATGATTTTAAGGCCAGGCATAGTGGCTCACGCCTGTAATCCTAACACTCTAGGAGGCCAAGGCGGGTGGATTGCTTGAGCTGACAAGTTCAAGACCAGCCTGAGCAAGAGCAAAACCCCGTCTATAAAAAAATAGCTGGGCGTTGTGGCACCTCTAGTCCCAGCTACCCAGGAGGCTGAGGCAAGTGAATTGCTTGAACCCAGAAGTTTGAGGTTGCTGTCAGGTATGACTTGAGGTTAGGAGTTTCAGACCAGCCTGAGCAAGGACAAGATTCATCTCTACAAAAAATAGAAAAATTAGCCAGGTGTGCTAGTATGTGCCTATAATCCCAGCTACTCAGAAGGCAAAGCACTTGAGCCCAGGAGTTTGAAGTTGCTGTGAGCTATGACGATGCCATTGCACTCTAGCTTGGGTGACAGAGTAAGACCTTGTCTAAAAAAAACGTGAAAAGTTGAAACTATACTGCCATGGAACTGTAAACTAATACAAAGTTTTTGGAAAGAAGTATGGAGAATCCTCAAAGAACTCAAGCTAGACCTCCCATTTGATCCTGCAACCCCATTACTGGGCATCTATCCTTTTGTCATAAGGACACTTGCACTAGACTGTTTATCACAGTTCAATTTACAATTGCCAAAATGTGGAAACAGCCTAAATGCCCCCCAACCCAGGAATGGATTAACAAACTGTAGTATACTGTGGAATACTATTCAGCCATTAAAAAAGATGGAGACTTTACATCCTTTGTGTTATTCGGATGGAAGTGGAACACATTATTCTTATTGTAAAGCATCACAAGAATGGAGAAGTGTGAATCCCATGTACTCAATGTTGATATGAGGACATTAATGACCTACTACATGGTGGGGGGGAGAGAGCAGGGAGAGAGAGAGAGAAGGAGGAAGGGAGTGGGGTAAAGAAAGGAGGGAGGGAAGGAGTGGGGTCTCGGTGTGTGACACACCTTTTGCGTGCAAGACACAATTATGAGAGGGATGTTACCTAACATGCAATCAATATAACCTGGTATCTTGTACCCTCAGTAAATCCCCAACAATAAACCCCTTGCCTTGTCCTTTCCCCACATTCCCATTTCCCAATCCATCCCTATGGATAACAGTCCCATTAATTTCCAGTTTATACTTCCTGTGATTCTTTTTATACAAATGAACAGACAGGTATGTATTTTCTAATTTCCCTTTTCTTACACACAAGGTAGCATACTATATATAGTCTTGCATTTTGTCTTTCTCCCACTCTATTTTACACCTGCATTGTACTCTCCTATGTAGATGGACATGAGTTTATTTGCCTACTCTGCTATGTATGGACATACGGGTTGTTTCCAATATTTGGGAATTTTAAAATCTTAGGCATACTTTGACTTATATGTGGGCTGTTGTATATTTTTTTCAATTTAGGATTCTGTGGGGCCAGGTAATGGGTTAGCTGATAATGAATTGGGGCCTGCAGAGCCAGAACCTTGCCTGATGCAGGCTCTTTTGAGCAGGATACAAAACCTGTCCTCCTGGCTTGGCGCCTATGGCTCAATGGGCTAAGACACCAGCCACATACATCTGAGCTGGCAGGTTCGAATCCAGCCCAGGCCCGCCAAACAACAATGACGGCTGCAACTAAAAAATGGCTGGGCATTGTGGCGAACGCCTATAGTCTCAGCTACTTGGGAGGCAGAGGCAGGAGACTTGCTTGAGCCCAGGAATTAGAGGATGCCGTGAGCTGTGATGCCATGGCACTCTCTCCAGGGTGACAGCTTGAGGCTCTGTCTCAAAAAAAAAAAAAAACCTGTCCTCCTCAGCTCTAACCCAGGAGAGACCCAGGGAAACCAGCTGATTCAGTAGTAGGTGGGAAAACAATCTGCCAGGTGGTGGTGAGGTTGTTGTCATCATTCATGTATGTGTTTATGTGTAGCATTTCTCTGATTCTAAACTGGAAGATGGAGAAGGATAGGAAGAGTCACGGCTATCATTTTTTATCTCTTTCATTCAACCTGTATTGATTGAGGTACTGTAGTTTATACTCTGCTAAACACTAGTGACAAAAGTGAAGAAGACATAGCTCTTCCTAGGCGGCCAAGTTCACTGACGAGGCAATAATTGCTGTATAGTATTTTGTATAATATGCTTTGAGAGCTCACAAGAAGTTGAAGTGAAAACATTCCAGGCTGAGGAAACCAACCTATTCACAAGCATGACCACATGAGGAAGCATGTTAGATAGTTAGGTAAACTACAAAAGAAATTCCAAGTACATTGAAGACTTCAATGATTAACAAAAAACATTAAACAGCTAGAAGAAAGAATATATAGTAATCTCTCTGATCTTTGGAATGATCAAGGATGCCTTTAAGCATCAGAGCAATGAAAGAAATCATGAAAACCATGCAATAGGAAGAAAAGGAGACAGCTTTAATATTCAAAGGTAAGAGAGAACCACCCATGAGAAAATTATGGACTATCCATAAAATGGAGTATTATTACCCATTTAGAATTATGTTCTGAAGAATTTTTGATAAAATAGATACTTGGCTCAGCACCTATAGCCTAGTAGCTAGGGCACCAGCCACATATACCAGGAGCTGACGAGTTCCAATCCAGCCCGGGCCTGCCAAACCTCAAGGACAACTACAACCAAAAATTCACTGGGTGTTGTGGCAGGTGCCTGTAGTCCCAGGTACTTGGGAGGCTAAGGCAAGAGAATCACTTAAGCCCAAGAGTTTGAGGTTTCTGTGAGCTGTGACACCATGGCACTCTACCCAGGGCAACATAGTGAGACTGTCTCAAAAAAAAAAAAAGAAAGAAAGAAAGAAAAGAAAAATGCTTATATTAATTACCTTTCAAAATTGTATACATAATATATTCCCAGTTTTGTAGAAAATATATGTAAAGAAAAAAGGGAATACCTTTCTAGATTATCTCTGGAATTAGAATTACAGTTGATTTTTTTATTTATACTTTTTGCTGTACCTAAAAATAAAATGGACTTAAGCCAGAATCAGTGAAGGCCTGACTTAAGGTAGTAATGATGAGGATGTCTGGAAACGAGGCAGGTATTTTTCTATTTGTTCTGCAGCAGGTAAGAAATGCCTGGCTCCTATAGATAGAGGTTAATGAGTTCACTGAGCTCAGAAAGATAGGGAGCACAGCTTTTTTGCTTGTTGCCTTTGATGTAAATCTGGACATCCACGTGCAGCTTTCCATGGAGCTCGAGGCTCAGTAGGGGGTCACTTGGAGAGAGTGACTATGAGTCAGGCCTGTGATGGGAGCTGAAACCATCCACATGGGGAGGACAACGAGGGGAAAGTGTGTAGGGAAACAGAGCTGAGCACGGTGTGCTTGGAGTTCACTGTCTAAGGGGCTCCTAGAGAATGAGGAGCTCATCAAGGAAATGGAAGAAAATCAGCAGAGAATAGTGTCAGGAAAAGCAGAAGGGATCAGTATTTCTTTCTTTTCTTTTTTTAATGATTAGCATTTCAATGCAACACTAACAGTAATCATAACCATAGCTGACATTTCTAGAGCACTTGTTGTGTGTCAGGCACTGTCACCTGAATTACAGAGACTCAGTCCTTACAAAGACCCTGTGAAATAGGTTACTGTGTAGCCATCTCTCTTTGGGGGCACAGAGACCCTAAGATCATCCCCCAGCCAGTATTCAGTGCTCCTGAGAAAAAAGTGTAAGAAGTATTCTTTGGAGGAGTGTTTTAAGTGGAATTAAAAGAAGTGGATTCAAAAAGCTCAGCTGTCAAGAGCTGGCAGCACAAGAACCTGGTTGGTTTTATTTGTAAGCTATAGAGACTGGAAGATTTGTAGTGTGTGTGTGTGTGTGTGTGTGTGTGTGTATTGATAGAAGGAAGAGTGCCGATGCTACAGTGCTGATGGAGAAAGAGGAGGTAAAAAGTGATATCCAAATGGGTTATTATAAAATCAGAAAAGGCATTTCATGAACTTCGGCATTCTTCCTGATTTTCAATACTCAAACCTACTAACTAGCAATATCATGATTCTAAATCTTCTGTTTACCTTTTCCTCTTTATTTCTTGGCCTTGCCTTACTCTCAGGGTCTGGGAGACTTATAACTAAAACTATAAAGAATAAATGATGATTGCGTCCAAAAGTCTACAAATGTCTAAGTAATTTGAGATAAACAAGTTTATCTTTTACTAGTTTATTATCAATTAATAGGTTTATTGGTTAAGTAAGATAGCTAACTATACATTCAGACATTTTAAAAATAAGTATCTGTTTATTTATAGAATAATCATAAAAGCCTGTAGGTAGGCTCAATTCTTGGCTTGCTTTATTCAATATTAAACTGTCGTGCAGGTTTGTCCTTCATGGAACAAGACTGTAACCATGGGAAGTAAGATTGAGTGAATGTGTTCAGCATTCACTTCAGGAAATGCCCTTTGCTAGCATTGCCTGTGATCCTGTGTGTTGAGGGTTTCACCTTGGCCTTTGTGAGGTCTGCAAGCTGTTAAAAGATTTCAGTATTGAATTAGTCTATACAGCTAGAAGATGGGTATAAACAATACAGTCTTGTGCTTCTAGGTTATAAACTTGGTTCATGTCTTAAGTGTGGTTTGCATTGACCTTCCATTTCTTTCTTTTCGTAACAATTATATCCCCCTACATACATACACACGTATACACCCAGCCAGATTGAGGAAAAATAGGCAATAGTAAACTTTTAAGGGAAGAGTTTTTGGATACAATTTAGGACTCAGTTCCCTTCTCACCTGAGTATTAGCTGGCGTAATTTTCTATACCTCATTCTTTCCCCCTCTGGTTCTGATGACAAAGATGTCTTGCTTAGGTGCCACAACCACTTACATCCATGGCAACTTCCAGTCTTCTCTTTCCCTTCCTTCTCATCCTTTCCTACTAATAGGTCTTGGCTGATTTCTTGAGGAAACACTTTTTGAAGACAAAAGCATCTTCTCTCTGGTTTTCCTCCACTCCCTGCTTCTCTGTCCTTCTACATCCATAAAGCAGAATTAGAAGTAAAGCCATACATGCCATCTTAGGAGGCTACTCATGTCTACTCTCTCAAAGAGAAAAGTTCTTCCCCAGAGTCTTAGATCTACCTACTAGCTTAAATATGTGATATGCTTTCTCAGTACAGGAATACCTTTCATAGAAGTTTAGGTTGCCAGCTATTAACTTCCAGTTTTAAGAGTCTGCTTTCAGTTAGATGATTTTATTTTAAAGAGCTTCCACTAGGCCACATGTGATGGCGCACACCTGTAATCCTAGCACTCTGGGAGGCCCAGCCAGGTAGATTGCTTGAACTCACAGGTTTGAAACCAGCATGAACTGGAGCAAGACCCCTTCTCTAAAAATAGCCAGGTTTTGTGTCAGGTGCCTGTGCTACTAGGTACTTAGGAGGCTGAAGCAAGAGAATCATTTGAGCCCAAGAGTCTTTTTGAGGTTCCTGTGAGCTATGATTCCATGGCAGGAATCTACCAGGGCTCCAGAATGAGAATCTGTCTCAAAAAAAAAAAAAGCTTCACTTACAAACTCTTCAAAACATTGTTATTTTATTTTATTTTATTTGTTTATTTTTGAGACAGAGTCTGACTTTGTCACCCCTTAGTACAGTGCTGCAGCATCACAGCTCACAGCAACCTCAAACTCTTGGGCTCAAGTGATCCTGTTGCCCCAGCCTCCCGAGAAGCTGGGACTTATACAGGCGCCCGCCACAGTTTTTCTATTTTTAATAGTGATGGGGTTTAGCTCTTGCCTAGGCTGGTCTCCTGAACACAAGCAATCTACCCTTCTCAGCCTCCCAGAGTACGAGGATTACAGATGTGAGCTACTGCACCTGGCTCCAAAACATAATTTTAGTAAAACTTGGGAGTACTTTGAAGCAAAGACTTACAGTGATTTCATCCTATCTGAAAATTGCTTTTTGTGGAACAAAATTTTTTTTTGAGACAGAGTCTCATTATGTTGCCCTTGGTAGAGTACTGTGGCATCACAGTTCACAGCAACCTCAAACTCTTGGCCTTAAGTGATTCTCTTGCCTCAGCCTCCCAAGTAGCTGGGGCTACAGGTGCCTGCCACAACGCCTGGCTCTTTTTTTGTTGTTTAGCAGACCCAGGCCAGGCTCAAACCTGCTAGCCACTGTGTACATGGCTGGCGCCCTACTCCTTGAGCTATGGAGCTGGAACAAATTTTTGACACTGACTGGCCTATCTCTTCTGGAAAGTAGGAGTTTCCACTTAGGGATTGATCTGGTTGGATTCTAATAAGCCATTTTACCTGACTGTTAGTAAACCCTAAGGAACCAGGGCTATGGAGGAGTCCCTAGCTCCTCTCCGGCAAGTTGAGCACGGTATCAGGGTGGGCTGATTCTCCTCAGGAGCTACACTGTGGCCCTGACAAGTCCTAGTAAGACACTACTTCTCCAGTCGGGGTGTCTGGGCATCTCTGCACTGTGTGGTCAACTTAGGGCAGCAATTCCCAGTAGGTAACCCAAGGGTTGGTAGATAGGCAGAGGTACTACTCCCTTCAGCCCCAGGATGGCCAGAACTCCACTTCCTATAACTTCACCACAAGCGGCCTCCTTTGTTTACCCTGGAAAGTCATACAAATTTGTCATACCCATGGGGGGTAGAGGTCATGACTCACTCCCTTGGGACATAAACTCTGTCTTGGATAGGACACAGGGTAAACAGTTCACTGCCCCCATTTGTAGGCCCCACAAACCAGGCATCAGAGGTATGTTTCACCATCTCTTAGGGATGTATATTATGACAGGGAACATGCTGACTCCCAGTAAGGAGTTAAATAAATTGAGTGAATGAACCACAAGTTTGACAGCATTTACCTATTAATGTAACTTTTATTTTATAGTTTTCTTTCTTTTTAAAAGTGGAACTGACCATTAAAAAAAATACTCTAGGCTAAGCAAGTGCAAAGTCACTTACTTAGAAAGTTGCATAGGTCTTTTTTTATATAGTCATGTGTCACTGAACAATGGGGATCCTTTCTGAGAAATGTGTGAACATCATAGAAGTAGTTACACAAACCTGGATGGTGTGCGTGGCATAGCCTGTTTCTCCTACACCACAAACCTATATGTTACTGTACTGGGTATTGTGGGCAGTCTTAACACAGTGGTAAGTATTTGTGCATCTAAACATGCCTAAACACGGGAAAAATAAAGCCTTGTAATCCTACAGGACTGTCTTTGACCAAAAGACATTGTACGGTGCATGGTATGTTTATTGTTGATTGTTCATGTCTGTCACCTAAAATCAACTTCAGGATAGTGTGGACTTGGTTTTCTGCTGTATTCTCACCTCCTGGAAGAACCTAGCACTTAGGTCCTTATAATTTGTTGAACAGATATTAAGTGAATTACCATGAGAAGAACTTTCTTAATGTGCTTTCTCTTCTCTCATGTGATTCTTAGGAAGAAGAATTTTATTTTATTAGAACATCATCAGTCAGCAGTGTTTACTTACTTCCGAATGATACCAAGTGTGCCCTGCCGCCCTTTGAGTTCTGGTATTTTTGTTGAAGTGCAGTTTCTATCTTAAGATCATTTAAGTTGCATCAGAAAGAAGATTGTTGATATCTACTCTGCACCTTGAGCAGAGAAAGGAGAACTGTGAAATAATTCACATTTTATTAGCTGGCTAAGGCGACACTTATCTTTTCCTTCCTTTTTTCTTCTCAGAAAATTCGTTTCTTGGTGCATTTACTTTGGGAGAAAAATTCAAACTTTAGCCATAAGAAGCTGTCAAAAAATCTTCTCTCTTTGCTTAGCCTTTCTAGCAGCTATGCTCCCTGCGTGAGTGCAGTCAAGGCAGTCATTAAAGAATAATAAGTTATGCTTTTGAAATGGTGTTCAAGTCCTTCTTCGCCTTTTCTAAGATAGGGAGTCTACCACCCACATGACACTTGTTGGAAAATATTGGACTGGCAGCTACATCCCTGAGCGTTTGCTGGGTTTTAGAAGACATGTTGTGACCTGTATAATCAAGTATAATGATGACATATATTTTAATAGGATTCTCGTCTGTAATATAATAAGGAAAATGGCTATTTTTCCTTATTTTCTCATTATATTATACTAAAAGCCTTTGTCATTGCTATTTTATTACATTGGACTGAAGTACGATATATTTTCATATGCTAACGATAACGTCAAGGTTGAAAATTGAGCTGTCTGTGATTTATTCAGAGGTTGACTGTTACTGAATGCATTGAAATGAGTTGCATGAGACAGTGCAGCTAACGATTTATTTGTGTATCTTTTTTTAAGCTAAACTTGTCATAAATAAGAGCAAATAAATAGCTCTTATAGAATAGTTTGTATTCATTGCTTCAATGAAAACATTGTAAATATGAAACATACGGTCTGCAGTCTCTCATTTTTTCTGAAAGCTACTGTTTTGCCTTACAGAGCTGAGAATTTTTTCAAGTTTTGGCATGCAGGTGGATTTTTTTTTTCCAAATCTTTTGTCTGTTTGGATTTCTAACATTGAGTGGCACTTGTAGTGAGTCATTTTGAAACCCACTACTGGACAGATTGCACTCAGATAATTAGGGTGAGAATAACCTAATCATCTTAAGGTGACTGCAACCTTAGCAACACCATCTAGAGGGCAGGATTGAGTTCACTGCTGAACTCACTACCATGAGCATGAGCACAGTGCCTAGAACATAGTGGCTGCACAAGAAAGGATTGCTGAGGGAATGAATGAATAAAAGAATGCCTGTGTCTAGCTGAGGGTTTTCTTTTTATCAGTGTCAACACCTCCAGATGCATCCAGCTAGCTTCCAACAGAATTAGTGCTTCGACTCACATCTCCTCAGTGTTCACTTTTTCACTTATTTATCCCTTTGTCCCTTCCTTCAGTAAATATGCTTTACATAGACTGTGCCAAGGATGGCCTGGACATAAGGCTGAGTGTTCAGTGCTCGCCCACAGGGTCAGATACAGAGGGTTCATCCAGCCCTATGAGACGGACACAGGCTCTGGCACTGCAGAGGAGGAAATGCTTCCAACTCTCTTTTCCATTCTCCCAGTCAAAGAGAAGTACAAGGAAAGCCTTTTTCCATCATTAAAACAAGATCAAGAAGGGTTTTACTCTGTTTGTTTTTTTTGTTTTGTTTTTGAGCCAGAGCCTCAAGCTGTCACCCTGGGTAGAGTGCTGTGGCATCACAGCTCACAGCAACCTCCAATTTCTGGGCTCAAGCGAGTCTCTTGCTTCCGCCTCCCAAGTAGCTGGGACTACAGGCACCTGCCACAACGCCCGGCTATTTTTTGGTTGCAGCTGTCGTTGTTTGGCAGGCCTGGGCTGGATTCGAACCCACCAGCTCAGGTGTACATGGCTGGCACCTTAGCCCGTTGAGCCACAGGCACCGAGCCGGTTTTACTCTATTTGGATAAAATCAGTGCTATATGTGGTTTGGGCTTAAAGGGAACTCTTAACTCTTTCTCTTAAATGTATTTTCCAGCTCATAGTAGAGGCATCGTTTTTGAGATAGAATATTCTAAAATGAAAAGTTTGCTAAACCCCCCTTGTGATGGTATTTCTAAACGACACATGTATAACTTCACTTAATTGTAAGGTAGTTTTCTTTTTGTTTACTTGGTTGGTTGGTTGGCCTTTGGCGGGGAGGGGTAAAACAAAAGGTTTTCCTTAACTTGTTCAGAATTGTGTTAGAAAAATACTAGTTAGGAATCTGATTTTTTTCTTTCTCCTCCATAGATTTGTGGTTAACATGTTTTTACTCTAATATTCATGCCACATTTTCATGTTTAACAACATAAAAACCTCTGGTTTTGGGGCGGCGCCTGTGGCTCATCAAGAAGGGCGCCAGCCCCATATGCCGAAGGTGGCAGGTTCAAACCCGGCCTTGGCCGAACTGCAAAAACAGAAAAATAGCCAGGCATTGTGGCGAGCACCTGTAGTCCCAGCTACTTGGGAGGCTGAGGTAAGAGAATCGCCTAAGCCCAGGAGTTGGAGGTTGCTGTGAGCTGTGTGACGCTATGGCACTCTACCAAGGGCAATAAAGTGAGACTCTGTCTCTTAAAAAAATAAAAAATAAAAAAAACAAACCAATTAGAGGATGATAGAACCAATTGGTTATCTTGAAAATGAAGATAGTAAAGGCTAATATAAAGCATTTATCCTGCAGAATAAACTGTACCGTTAGGCAAATGAAGGAAAGCATCTTTTTCTTTCTTTCTTTTTTTTTTTTTTTTTTTTTTTTTGCAGTTTTTGGCCGGGGCTGGGTTTAAACCTGCCTCCTCTGGCATATGGAGCCGGCACCCTACTCCTTTGAGCCACAGGCGCTGCCCTGAAGGAAAGCATCTTTTTATAAATACATTCCAATTAACAAATGAAATTAAAATGATAGAATTAAAATATAACCATTTTTCAGTTCCTTTCCTAGTGAAATAATAGACCTCGACATTGAACATCAACAACTGCAAACATTGCAAAAAGGACAACCAGAAATTATCTACCTCCTGATCAAGATTTGTAGGCTTATCAAAGGATCATACCCACATCTGATTAAGTCTCTAGAACTAGCTGCCATTTTGCAGGAAATATGGAGTAAAGGGAAACATACTGAATTGCGGTACAAGTATGCTATCAGCAAAACCCAACTGTGGACATTCTATATTCAGTGGCCCCAGTTCATCCACAGATAAATTATAAGGGTAAGAAAGGGATGGAGGGGAATCCCATGGACTAAAAAAATCTTAAAAGACATTGTCTTTAATTGACAAGACGGTACTAGTACCTGGGATGTTTGAGTGATAAAAGCACAAAGAAGGACAAGCAATTATTGGAAAAGTCAGAATAGTGTTTACTTATGAGGAAGAAACAAGGGGGGATTGGCTAGGATATATAGAAACTTTTCTGGGATAGCTGGCAAACTTCAATTTCTTGATTCTCGGTGATAGCTACAAGGGCAGTTGTTTTACAATAATCTATTAAGGCAGTGGTCCCCAACTATTCTGGCACCAGCCAGTGAGGCTTCATCTCTATTTACAGCTGCTCCCCACGGCCCACCTCCTAACAGGCCAAAGGCTGGTACTGGTCGTTGGCCTAGGGATTGGGGACTATAGCAAAGTTTTGTTTTGTGCAGTTTTCTGTATCTGTGTCTTATTTTTCTTTTTTATTTCTTAAAGAGTGATCATCTTACAATGAGAGGTCACACTCTGTGATATCTTAGAGCTTGGGATTTTGAAACTCTCAAAACTGAACTTTTTTTGATTTACTGATGAAATATTAATGATGTTTTAAAGAGAAATAGTTTTTCACCTTTACTGCTTTAAGGGAAAAATGTGAGTACACAACTATGTGGTATATGAGTGTTGGGTCCATGTCAGCCTTTGCGGAGCCCTTTTTAGGTGAAGGAAGTGTACTGAAATTTGCTAGAGTCGTATTCTCTGAGTGTTGACTCTGGTCCAAAGAGAACAGCATTTCTGTGTATTTTGCCTTCCTCCTTAAACTTAGAGAAACATAATTGAAGGGTTGTTTGAATGGTGATAATCTGGAAGATTCAGGCAAGGAATGGCAGTGCAGAATAAGGGTACAATGAAGAGAAAACATCTAACTGTGAAGCCGAAGAGAGAAAGAAGAGACACTGCAGAATGAGAACTTTTATATTCATTTTTTGTTTTTCCAATTTACTTTTTTTTTTTTTTTAAGGGAAAACCAATGCTGTAAGTATATACAGGAAATTTCCCTTCCCTCCTATTAGAATGTTAAGCAGTTCTAACTTTGGGGACAAGTCTTTAAACATCAGAAACAAGTGAAAAGCTATTAAAAGTTAGATTTTAAACAGTGAAGAAAAAGGCTAGAATTTCTTAAAATGTCCTTAAATGAGGTTCTGCTGATCATTTATTGCAAAAACAGGCTTCCTGGGCGGCACCTGTGGCTCTTCGCATAGGGCACTGGCCCCATATACTGAAGGTGGCGGGTTCAAACCCAGCCTTGGCCGAACTGCAAAACAAAAAAAAATAGCTAGGCGTTGTGGTGAATGCCTATAGTCCCAGCTACTTGGGAGGCTAAGGCAAGAGAATCACCTCAGCCCAGGAGTTGGAGGTTGCTGTGAGCTGTGTGACGCCACGGCACTCAGCCGAGGGTGATAAAGTGAGACTCTGTCTCTACAAAAAAAAAAACAGTCTTCTTAAGGAGAAGACAGTTCTTTGCAGATTAGAAGTCCTGCCCTGTGGTTTACCCAGTATTGAAGCTTTTCTCCGTGATTTTTCTCTACCAAAGTGGAAGATGTGTCCAAGGACCCTGACAGCATTTCACCCCAGCAGCTTTTCACTTGCATCCAGTTAAAAACTTGTAGACCATAATGAATGTTTTTAGTGGAAATAAAATGAATGATGCCTGTGAATTTGTTTTGAACAATGTTTATTTTACCAAACAATTTAGATAAATCTTTCTTGAAGAGGAAATCACCAGATTTCATTAATAATCTGAAGCTTTTCAGAGGATTTACTTGGAAATACCTCCCTGCCATAAACTTTCTTTGACCTCATCACACATAATTAAATAGCTGTCGAAGGGTTAAAACCAACTAAAAAGCAGTTTTATATCTCAATCTCCATTCTCCTACAAAATTATACAGGAAGTTTGTTTCAGTTCTCAAACAGGGTAATTACAAGAGACAGTTATATAATTTACAGTTTCAATCTACTTGCCCATAATCACACACTTCCACCTAGTTGTATATATACCCCCATGAGTATCTGTGTTGTACTTTGATTTGTAAATGATGATTGCAGTGTGATTGATTCTTTGCAAAGTAGCATATTGAATTGATTTTTTTAAATGAACTTAAGCTGTTAACATGGCTATTTGAGTTCCTGTTATTTACGTAGTTTGTGGTTCTTGCATGCAGCAGTTGCATACCAGTTAACAAATTAAACTCCCAGAGCTTTTCTTCTCATTAAATGGGAAAATGCAATGTCTTTATACAAACTAACTAGAAAAATGCCTAGCTGCCTTAGTACAAATAGGCATTCAACACTTCCAATCCTTTGAAAGAAGAATGGAAATTATTTGATTAATAATAACTGTACAATAAAAGGGTCATTTGGTATCATGTTGGAATCTAGTGGGGATAATATAGTATAGGTTGCTAAAGCTCTGCTAATATTAATATATTGTTACTGAAGTCTCCGTTCTAGCTACTGCTAGTATTAGAGAGTCAAGCTAAACAGTGGACAAACGGGCTCATTCCAGGGGCTTAGAGAAATAGGTCACCTACTAATGGAAAGGGTGGAATTGGGTAACTGACGTTTTTAATACTGCCAGTGATGATGTTGCATATGGTTTTGTTTTTCTAATAACTAACATCTACTGTAGCTAATTTGGACTTTAATATTCCTGTAAAGGCTAGATTCCGACATGACACCAAATCCACTGGCAAACCACATTCACGTAGCTGGCCATCCCCTCCCCTCCCACGCCAGGTCTGACACCCAGGTGCTGCATACCTTCAGAATGGGCTCAGTAGTAACCCTGGGGACACACACCCATTTATTGCCAGAGGCTTAACTCATATCCAATTTGAAAGCATTTAGGAGACAAATAAAAATTAAGCGAAAAGAAAAGTAAATCAATGGAGTGGTATTGTTTGTCTAGTTAACCTACGAACAACTAGAGATAGTTTCTGTGTCTTCCATGCCCAACAGCAGTTGATCAGTCAGATCAGGTGATGGGCTGTGCTTTGATTTTAGAACGTTATCTCAAAGACTGACAGATTCCCCTTCAGAATGCACTTTGTTTGAAAACAAAGAAAAATTGTAAAGAGATTTGTATTCTCACTTCTTCCTTTCTTCAGTCTTGCTGTATATTTGTGTTTGTTATGTGAAAGCTCATCATCCGGAATTAGAATTACAACATACTTTGTCCTGTTTTTAAAAATTACAGCTGGCATGTACACGTGTGTGCACGCGCGCGCAGTATTTTGGGAGAATTGTGGGAGAGCAAATGGAAAGGCAGGTTGCTCTTCTGACCATCCTGTCTCCCAAGCCTGAAATCATTGTCTGTGATGACGTAAATGTGCTTCCCCCACCCCAGTGGCCAGCATTCTGTGGGTTAGAATTAAATCCAATTACTAGATACTAGAGTGAACTATCTCAGCTGCCTTAGTAGAACCTTAGACCTATAAAAGTGGGTAAAAGAGGGCCAGACGAGGCGGCTCACACCTGTAATCCTAGCACTCTGGGAGGCGAGGCAGGTGGATTGTTTTGAGCTCACAGGTTCAAGACCAGCCAGAGCAAGAGCAAGATCCTATCTTTAAAAAATAGCTGAGCGTTGTGGTGGGCACCTTTAGTCCCAGCTACTTGGGAGGCTGAGGCAAGAGGATCACTTAAGCCCAAGAGTTTGCGGTTGCTGTGAGCTGTGACACTATGGCACTCTACCGAGGGCAACAAATGAGACTCTCTCAAAAAAAAAAAAATAGCTGAAAGAAATCTCAGGTTTTGCTTTCAGTTGTTTATTTTTTATTTTTTATTTTTTTTTTTTGAGACAGAGCCTCAAGCTGTCACCCTGGATAGAGTGCTATGGCATCACAGCTCATAGCAACCTCCAATTCTTGGGCTCAAGCGAGTCTCTTGCCTCTGCCTCCCAAGTAGCTAGGACTACAGGCGCCCGCCACAACGCCCGGCCATTTTTTGGTTGCAGCCGTCATTGTTGTTTGGCAGGTCCTGGGGCTGGATTCGAACCCTCCAGCTCAGGTGTACGTGGCTGGCGCCTTAGCCTGTTGAGCCACAGGCGCCAAGCCGCTTTCAGTTGTTTATTTTAGGAAGTATTCAATTGTAGTATTTTAGCAACAGGAAAATGGTGTTACATGAAAGCATTTTCAGTACATGTAGTCATTGGTTTGGAGCAGATGCTTAATTTAAAGTGCATACATATGTATTTAATAGAGAGTTTAAAATCTGAAAAGTTTTCAATGGTAAATTCTTATTACCTGCATTTTGTAACTTAGGTGTGAAAATTTTATCCAGGTTTCCACTCGGGTAAGCAAACGCAAGAGGCAGATATTTAAGTGCTTTTTTGAAGGTGTAAACTGAAGAATTAAATTATTTACTGAAATAGTTTTTCAGATTGAATCTCTAATGTGGACTTTTACCTATTTATAAAGGAAGAAATAATTTTAAAATGCCAAATTACTTCATCTTAGAAATTTTTCATATAAATTTGTTTTTCCTAAAATATTCCAGAATTTAATAGTGATTTGAACTATGGAAAATTTAAAAAGGTCAAAGAGGAAGGCCTTATTCTGAATATCTTTCCAGTTTCTACTGTCAAAGGCCACTTTATCATTACCTACCCGAAAACACCTCTGAAAGACTAATCAGAGAGATTTGTGATAGGTAATGGACTTCATGAACAGTTTGGTTACTTCTAAATATATTGAAGAAACACATTTTAAAAAATTCTTGCCTTCTCTGAACAATTTTAGTTTGGGCATGAGGGATATTGCCAGAAGATAATATCTCTCATTCTATGATCTGATCATTTTTATGTGTGTGTCCTCAATTGAATGTTTAACTCTGTTTAACTCTGAAGCCTCTGTGAAGTATATTGCAGAATTCTTTTTCCAAGTGACCATCCTTCTCCCTAGCTTCAACTCATAGTGTGTCCGTTCCTTCAATACTAACCTTCTCTTTGGATCTCTCATTAGGCACCATAGTCCTTTGGGATGGCAAAAATAGAGAAGTGGGAATGGTGCTGCACCCCTTTTCATACTCTGGCCCAAGTACAGTCCCTAAGGTCCTTTCCTTAATGTAACCTGTAATATATCTGAAATCAGACTGGCCTGAGATGGGCAAGAGCTGAGGTTGGGTGGGACACAGACGTCTGTAATATTGAAAGCTCCCAAGAGATTGTAATGTGCAGCTCCGGTTGAGAACTAGAGCATGGAAAAGAGAGCAGTGAAGAGAGGCAGTCTCATCAAATTCCATTATATGTTATAAAAATACCACTGACTCATCTGTGATCATCTCACAGGGCTTCTTTGTCTCCTGCCCTCATCCTGCTTCATGCAGCGGGTGCCACCCCCTCAACTCGGGGTTCATTCACAGATGTTCACATTCCTCCAAACGGGAGGCGAGGGGTGGGAGTCTCCTCCCTGCATCCTGATGCCCTACTTGTGAGTTCTTCTTGTCTAAGTGCCTACCTTTCCCTTGAGTGACTGACACACAGAATGATCGCCCCCTTCAGGGAGGCCATTCTCCCACAGAACCATGGAAACCATCTGGTCAGTCCTGGCATGGTCTGTAAGTCATACACTCCCCGCACAGCACCAGGAGAGTCATGCCCCTGCTATACACCTTTCACTATGAGAAGTTGAAGGAGGACCATTCTCTGGACTGGGCTTGGGGCCTGGGGGGTCTTTGAGAAGAGACATCTGAAAGAGAGGCTCAGAAAATCAGACTAGAATGTGACCCATACTCACACTCTTCTTCTCTGAAGACCTGCTGTCTCCACTCACTGGCTTAGGCCATTTTCCCAGAGACACATTTGAGCCTTCTAGAACGTTTGGGTCTTTCTTTCATCTGTCCTGGGACTGTCCCTGGTTCTGCTGCAGCCTGAAGCAGTCATTGTTTTTGTGGCTTAGTGGGCTTGCTATTTCCTAAGGGTAGAGTCTTTGAAGTTAAAGACTTAAGGACCAGTGGGAATTTGGGGGCACAGAACTGTACTCACTGGGAATTTTCAGTCGCCAGTTTTTTGAGTCCATTCCTGAAGCAGAGTTTTTTCATAGCCTCTTTCTTTAATTAAATTTATATTGGGGTGGTTAGCTGTAATGGGGGAGGAAGGGAGGGTGGGATTGAGGGGGAGGATTTCTGTGAATCAATGGGATGGTTTTCAGGTGCCTCAGGCAAAGTAGGAAAAGAAATTTAGCTGTTCTCCATCTGACTCTGTAGAGCAGTCTGTCTCCTTCCTTCTGTCCAAATTTTATGTCTTTTTCCTACATTAAGGATATTTAGTCACCCAAATGATCACCTTGAGATTTTATTCAAGTGTTGAATAATAATAATAGCTAACACTTACTCTGGGTTACTGTAATATGCCAGGCACTGTTCCACATGCCTCAGATTAATTCTTACAACTGGAAGAGGTAGATATGATTACTATTTGCATTGTATGGATGAGGGATCTGAAGCACAGAGTTAAATAAATTGCCTAAGGTCACACAGCCGGCACATGGATTCCATTCCAGGCAGTCTGGCTCCAGAGCCCGTGCTCTTAACCAATCTATAGTGCCTCTTTTGATCTGTCATACTGTATTCAATATATGACAATGTTTTAAAATACCTGTGGGCTCTACATCCAACTTTTAAAAATTCTTCCCTTTTATTTAATGCACATGGTCTCAAAGTATGGTCCAGTGAGTCCACAAAGTCATAACTGTTTTCCCAGTAATACTAAGATACTATTTTTCCTTTTTACTTTCATTCTCTCATGAATGTACAGTAGAGTTTCCAGAGATGTCATGACCTATGATATCACAACACATGGAATACCAAAGCAGAGTAAAAATCTAGCTGCCTTCTCTTAAGCCAGAAGTTGAAGAGATTTGCAGACATGTAAAACAATGTCACTCTTCTGTTTTGTTTATATTTTAGAAAATGTAAGGGGGGTGCATGAAGAAATTATTTAACATATAATGGGCTTATTGTTATTTTAAAATGAATTAATAAATATTCGACAAATTGCTCAGTAAAAGGCTTTATATAAACAAATGCTGTTCAGGTCCAGAGACCAAAATGTTTGAGAACCACCAATTTAATGTACTTGTATAAACTACTGCTAGTCGGGCAGCGCCTGTGGCTCAATGGAGTAGGGCACTGGCCCCATATGCTGGAGGTGGCGGGGTTCAAACCCAACCCCAGCCAAAAAAATGCAAAAAAAAAAAAACAAACCTACTGCTAGTCAAGTGTGCTCCAAGTGTGGTATAGAAAGTTGTTAAAAATGCAGAATCTCAGGCCCCACTCCAGATGTACAGAATCAGAATCCATGGTGTTAGCAAGAGGGGGTTTGTGGGCACCGTGACAGTGGAGATCCACAGGCAATTTAGCAAGCCAGTGACCTCTAGTTAAATTTCAGTCTCCTGAGTCTTTGGAGATTCCATTCTCAGTTCTCTACATTCAGAAGCTGGATGAGATCTCACCTATTTGAGATTCTACAATTCTACTGTCTTTTCAGGGGCTCTTCCTACTTCACCAAGAGGTTTTCACATCCTCATCAAAGGCAGCAACCCCAGAGCAGGATTTATAGCATTGGTTCTCAAACCTGTAAAGGAGTCATGTAGGGGCTGAGGGGAGCTTGTGAAAGCACAGTTGCTGGGCTTTGCCCCCAAAGGTTCTGATTCAGGGAGTCAGTTCCCAGGTGATGCTGATACTGCAGGTGTGGGAGCCACACTTTGGGATCTTGCCAGGCAATATTTATTCAGTTGTTGTACCATTATGTCAGCCCCATGGAACTTATGGGAGAGATGTCTTAAACTTCCACCGTTTCAAAACGAATCTCTTCAAGCATAAAAATGTCTGAAAAATAGAAAAAAATTCCGTTTTTGCTAGGAAGACATCTGTATCTTTTAATAAGTGGAAAGCAGTACGATTTGGGGCAGGTCACAGGTCATGTGGAACACCTGTTCTCTCTAAATGGTGTGAGAGCTAAGGCTCAGTTTCTTCTGCACTAATTGCAAAATCACCACAAAAGGCTACCTAAGTAGCATGTCAAGTTCATTTATCATTATTTAAACTGATAACACGCCATTCATCTACTTGGTTGCAGTGCTGCTCCTCCTCCCCCGCCCCCACAGAAACCAGTAACAGATGAGCATAGACCAGTGAATTGCCATCTCCACGCACGAGATAACATGGTTAGAGTCATCAGATTTCCTCTGCTCAAAAGCTGCCATAAATCCCTGGCCTGGTGTCTGTTCCCAGGCTTGCAAACCCAGTTTGTCGACGGATATGGACCTTTCAGCAGGATTTGCTGAGCTAAACAGGTGTCTGATGAAAAGCGTGTAATCCTCCAAGATTATCATCCCCTAAAAGCAGCCGGTGACCCCGAACTCACATAATCCAGACAGATGGGAGTTGGGAGTGAGTAGCTTGCCAAAGTTTACACTTTTGTATGGAGGAGATTCGTACGGTTTGGTCCCAGGTGGTAGGAGACAGAGGTGTACAAGGGTGAAGGTGGCTGCCCATGTCGGGATGTCCTTATCCACATCCATATCCTTGCCGTGTCCCCACTTCTGATCCATCTGTTCTCTTGAATACTACTAGTTTAAAAGGAAAGAATTTTCATATTAAATGAGGGTTAACCTTGCAGTTATTATGTTGGGAGTTAAATCTAATTTGGGAATTTGGGTCTCCAAAAGCAAATCTTGACCTTGTCTGAATAGTTCCTTATCCTAATGGATCTTTCTACATGAAGGCAAATCTCTATGACTTTTTTTTTTCCTCCCCTGGGAGGGAGTTAACCATTTCAAACTCCGGGGAATCAGGCATAGTTAACACGAGAATTGTTTCTCTTACTACAAGTAGGTCATCTTTAACAGATATGAGGTACACTTGGGCTCCACGCAGTACAGCTTAGAAATGCTTACTTTTCGTAGACATCACATTCTTTCTTTTCCTTTAAGCATACACCTTGATAATCTTTTGTATAAAGTCTGTGGCCCACACACTGAAACTCCAACCTCACCTTCCCCAGCTTTTGCTAGGATCAAGATAGTTGATGTGGGTAAGGGGTTTATGGGCCACTCAGTTTTCAATTACAAGGCTTCCACTCGCAGTACGTGCTGTTTGCCAGCACCTGGCTCACAGACAAGTTCAAGGGAATAATTTCACCAGCGATTAATTATACTGCAGCTACTGGGATTTGTCCTCCAAACATCACTTTGTTTTCCACTGAAACAGCTAGGTTTCCCCAGGGATAGTAGAGATTTTTTTTTTCTGATCGAAAGTATCCTGAGTTAAGGAGAAGTGTTAGAGCATTGTGGGAATCTATTCACCAGGGGTGTATTGTACTTGTTTCAGATGCTTCAGGATAATACACCGGCTTCCAAGATAAGTGCTTTTTATTTCCCTGCATCTTAGATCAATTATTTGGAATCTTTTTGGTAAGTTAAATTTAAGAGCTGTAACTTAACCCGCCACATCTCTATGATTACTTGTTAAGTGAAATGTTCTTACCAAAAATTACTCTTTCAATGGGGTGTACCTTAATTATTCTTTGAAGAGCCTGGAAAAAGTAGAAAGAAACAAAACATCCCATGTTATGGAGGTCAGAGTAGTAAAGTGCTACCAGCTGCAGCTTCTTTGAGGGGAAGTGCCCACAGCAGGTAAAATTTGAACTCTGTCCCCCATCAACCTCATGCACTAATGGAGTAGATGGGATGAACATTTCTAAGCTGTGCAGTTTAACGTTTTACAAATGATTTACCAGTTACCTAGTAAGGACTCAGACATTCATCCTTGCTTATTTTGTTTGTTCTTACGGATTCTATTTAGGCCCCAAACTCTCTCCTTCAGGAGCAGACTTTGTGGACTTACAAATGGCTCTTGGCACATCAGTTCCTTCCACTAGTTGTAAGTTCCTTCTTTATCCTAATGGATCTGTCTACAGGAAGGCAACTCTCTGGAGAGAAGAAGGAAACACTCCCTGCAGGCAATGCAGTGGTCCCTTCAGACTGTAGCCTTCTGTGGTCTGCACTGTTGGTGCCTGCCATGCCTGAAAACCCACCTGCTGTATTCTGGTAGGAGCTTGGGTTTGCCTTTGTTCCCAGCTAGCACCCAGGAAAATACCACCTCTGGGCAGGTACTACGACATCCTTGCTTCCATCGGCCTGTCCTAACACAGTACAATGGCGTTTACCGGGAAAGACCAGGGGCTCAGCGTAGCCAAACTCATCAGTGCTGTCACCCTGCTGCCACCTCCCCTGTCCTCAGATCCCAGGACTAGTCCATGGCAATATCAGTCATAGACAACAGTGTATGTCCAAGGGCGTGTCTTAGGCAAAAGCCACTTATAGTGGCAGGAATAGCAGGTCCCAAAAGCTGTGTGCCTTTACCTTTTGGGACCTGTGCACTTAAGGCACAAAGGTATGTGCCTTAAGTGCACCCCACAAACCACAAGTTGCTTGCTAGTTTGAGTGGCCTACCCTATTTAGGCTCGGGACCTGATTTGGTGTGTCTGTACTGCTTCAGGGTGTGAAAACATGAACAGCTCTGTAAAGTATGTTTTTTGGGGATTCTGGCTGCTTCCTTTTTCCATACTAGGGATTGTGGGAAGGGAAGACAGAACAAAAATAAAACACACTTCCTGGGTAAGATGGCCCACCATAATTGGGGACGGGAGGTAGAAAAGGCACATACCACCCTCTGAACACTTCTGTTATACAGAAATCTTTCTGCTAGACCACAAGGTGGGGGATCTGTCTCCAACAGTGGGCTTCAAATAAGTACCAATGAGGGCCTAGGGACTTTACTGCAGGGGACTTTTAATTGTGGGGTTTCGTGGACAAAAGGGAATAGTTCCATATCCGTGGTTCTGTGGTTCTCTGCCCCCCAGGAATATGGGGCTGGGACCCCCAGATGACTGAGTACATTTCTCAGCATGTGCTAAGCACTTAGGAGGCAGGTGACAGATGTGCCAATTATCTGTATTCTGAGGTTTGGGCTTGCTTCATACTCTAGCAAGAGAGAGAGCTCTTGTCTACGTCGACAGGACACAATATGGGCTGGCTTTGGCACAGTGGCCATCGATGTTAGCATTCCTGACACACTGCTATTGAAAACCTCATTCTGCAGCTGAATTACATGTCGACAGTGATTTGAAATGTCGTGTGCTTGCTTGCATTCAGGCAAATACTTTATACTTAAACACGAGTTAAAGAGACAAATAAGTCAAAAGACTTCAGCAAAACCTAAACTTAAATTTATGCTTATTCTTTATAACGGCATTCAGATTAAAGCCATCAAAATGCAAAATGCTGTGATTATACCCCTCTATAGGGTTCAGGTTGGATTTCTTATTCTGTATTTCTACATTACTCTATTTGTGGTGATTTTGAAAGCAGGAAAATGCATGTGAGGCATTGATTTCTTCTTTAACCCTAAAACTAAAATTGAGAGAATTCTTGAGAATGCAGCCATTTTGGAAATGTAGATAAAGACGAAAAATGCTGAAGATTTGGGTGGTTTACAGAGCAACATGGTTTTGTAATTGCTGCCACCTACTGTATGTGGTTGATGTTTGTTTAAATGTAGGAAGTACATGAAGGTGAGGCTGTTGAAATAGATAATTAGAGCAAGGTAGACATCATTAGTTTATAGCATTTCTTCTGTACCCTGTAAGTGGCTCTTAATTACCAAGACAGCCGCCAGCTTTCTTTCATTACCTTCAAGTGGATTTAAAGGATTTTTTTTTTTCATTTTAAAATTCTTTTGCCAAGGAACCTTCACAGTAATGCTGTAAAATGGATTCAAAAGTTTGACATGTGAGAGGATTTTTCCAAGTGTACACTTAGAAAAACAGGTTGTTTTAAGGAGTTTTGTTTTAGGAGCAACATTCTAGGGTTGGATTACAAATTAATTTTCATGAAAGAGGTGAAAATAGAGCTACTGGAACTGATGTGAGTTGTAGCAGTTGACTTGAAAGACGCTCCTTTATTAGTCCTAAAACAAAGCTTCAGATCAACCCGCTAGTGAAATGTAACAAGCAATACAGACTCTGAGTCAACAGAGACCCTTCTCTTTTATTAAGACCCAGCTGTCAAAGGGTCATTAGGTCCTTCCTGTGGAAAACAACTTGCCCATTAATGTTTGGGGTGGTCCTTGACAGGATTTCTGAGTAAATGCCTGACATTTCGTTTCTGAACAAACCTAAATCTGACGGGAGAACTGGATGTTGAGACTTACCAGAAGTAATGTTTTTGTTAATAACATTACTTTTAGGTTTTTTGTTAAATATGATAGGATGTATGTTTGAAATGCTGCCGCTGGCTGCGTGAATTGACTTACTGTGTCACTGTAAAAGATTCAGAAGCATAAACTTCATGGAGATGAAATCACTGTAACTAGGAGGAGGCTACATACGTAAAATGAGTATTCTTTTCTGGTGTGATGTTTTTACCTTGTTGCTACCCATATTATTTTATTTCTAGTGGCTCCTGGTCCAAGCTCTGGGAACACCACAGTGAGGTGGACTTTTACTTTTTTCTGCCTTAGGCTATTTGCTTTCTAGAAGAGAAGGCCAAGCAGGGTCTCCTGAAAAGCCGCTCTCTGATCTGGGCCGCCTCTCCTACCTGGCCTATTGGAAAAGTGTCATCTTAGAATATCTCTACCACCACCACGAGCGGCACATCAGCATCAAGGCGATTAGCAGAGCTACAGGCATGTGCCCACACGACATTGCCACCACTCTGCAGCACCTCCACATGATCGACAAGAGAGATGGCAGGTGAGCACCAGGATCCCAGCTGCCTCTCAAGCATCCCACACCAGAAAGGGACTCTGGAGGTCTGGTGCCATTCATTCTAGTTAAAGATAAGAGTTTCCCTAACAGCATTATTAAAACTTTTTTCCTGGCTTGGTGCCTGTGGCTCAACGGGCTAAGGCGCCAGCCACGTACACCTGAGCTGGCGGGTTCGAATCTAGCCCCAGGCCCCGCCAAACAACAATGACGGCTGCAACCAAAAAATGGCCAGGCGTTGTGGCGGGCGCCTATGGTCCCAACTACTTGGGAGGCGGAGGCAAGAGACTCGCTTGAGCCTAGGAATTGGAGGTTGCTGTGAGCTGTGATGCTACAGAACTCTACCCAGGGTGACAGCTTGAGGCTCTGTCTCAAAAAAAAAAAAAAAAAAACAACTTTTTTCCTTAAAAGAAAACATGAAATGACAATATTTTGTGGGTTATATTTCAACTTGATGTGCTTTCTGATTTTCCCTAACCCAGATACTGTTAGGGCTAACGTGTGAAGGTTAAGTGAAATTTGAGCTTTTGATTGCACTTTATTCTGCCTTATCACACTACAGATTTGTCATCATTAGAAGGGAAAAGTTGATATTGGGCCACATGGAAAAACTGAAAACCTGTTCCCGAGCTAATGAACTTGATCCAGAGAGTCTAAGGTGGACCCCAATTTTAATTTCTAATGCTGCAGTTTCTGAAGAAGAGCGAGAAGCCGAGAAAGAGGTAATGATTGTCTTTATCAGTCTAACTTGTATAACTTGAATCTTGTAGCATTCTTAAGCTAAGAAAGTCATTAACCTCATTGTCAAAGGCGGGTTATGTAGAGATAGCTTGTGAAATGATATGGCACTAATTAATTCTAACTGAGGTTGCATGATAAGACATGATAATTTTATTGAATTGAGTATGAAAAATGAAACATTTATCATTGATCACAAGGCAGCATTTTTCACTACTGAGAGCATGTAATCAGATCAGATTTGATGCTGAGCTCCAAGGCTGCAATGTCAATCGATTCTTTGTGTTTATGAACTCGCTTAAAGTGCTCCATGCCAGTGAGCATGTAATGTAGTGATAAAGGACTCGAATCAATTCGCTGCATCATTAATACTGCTAAATATCCCATGAAACCCAATCTTCTTTGATTTGTTAGCCTAACTGATGCAAAAGGGTCCTCAGATGATGCAGCTGGAGTTTGCGTGGCTGGCAGACTGTCCTGCTCAGAACCGAGTTAGAGGCCCTTTGCCATTGATCCGTAGAGGCTCTGGCTGTGTAACTGCCCTCTCACCGGCTGCCATTTTTACCCCCACCCCCACCCCTTAGGCTGAGCGGCTAATGGAACAAGCAAGCTGCTGGGAGAAGGAGGAGCAAGAAATCCTGTCATCTAGAGCTAATAGTAGGCAATCACCTGCAAAAGTACAATCGAAAAATAAATATTTGCATTCCCCGGAGAGCCGGGCAGTGGCAGGGGAGCGAGGGCAGCTAATGGAGCTGTCTAAAGAGAGCAGTGATGAAGAGGAAGAGGATGATGAAGAAGAAGATGAAGAAGAGGAGGAAGAGGAGGAAGAGGAGGAGGAAGAAGAGGAAGAAGAAGAAGAAAATATTCAGAGCTCTCCCCCACGATTGACTAAACCGCAGTCAGTTGCCATAAAGAGAAAGGTATGTATCTGTTTAGATTTTCAGTCTGTGAGTCACTTTCAATCAAATCTTAATTGTCATTGCAAACATTCTATTAGTATCTGTTTCACTCTCTGTTCCTTAGATGTAGTTTATGTGTACTCAGTCCCATGATCATATATCATGACCGTTTATCTTATTGTCATGATTGTGTTTACTTTTTGAGGTTTGTTAGTGCTATGACAGGAAACCAGGGACAAGCTAGCTTCCTAGTCTAGTAGTCACTGCCACCTGCTGGTCTGCAGGAGTAGAGTAAGTTGGGTTATAGGAACAGAAAGGGGCCCCAGAGAGCACTTAAACCACCCTTCAAGTCCTAGAGAGGCCAGGAGACTGATCCAAGGTCACCTGACTCATTAGAGACTGAACCAGAGCCACATGAGCACTTAAGACTGCAAGCCCACTGCTGCTGATGCTGTTTCTTTGTCTCGTTCTTGGCATAGAATGGCTAGAAGGTATTTAAGACCTTGATTTTAGTGGTGCTAGTTTGCATTTGTGGCCAACTATCCATAGCTTAGTAGTGTGGTGGTTCTTCTAGCTCCACCTTATCAGAAAGAGGTAGGTAATTGTTCACCCAGATATGATCTCTTTGTCCTCAGTATCTGTCTGGGACATAGAGAGGGGCTAAATATTATATAAACAAGACTGATAGAGAGAACATGGTACAAGTTAAGGCTCTGTCCCCAAGGACATCCAACATGGTGTCTGTCAGGGCACATGCTGTTCTCACTCCCAGCACAGGGGTCTTTACTCTAAGCCTGGCAGTAGTGGAAGGTGTCTGTGGGAAGACAGAAGAAAGGAGCATTCCATAAAGTGGACTTTTGGCTTATGCATAATCTTTTAATTTCTTACAAGGAGAATCTATACATGTATTTTATATATATCACAAAAGAAACTTATTCTTAAAACATCAAAAACAAGAATCAGTCCACAATGTGGACTCCTGATATTTAATGGACTAGACTTAAAGAAAACCAGTTCTCTATATTGGCTACACTTATGTTTAAGAAAATTCTAATGGCTCGGTGCCTGTGGCTCAATGGGCTAAGGCACCAGCCACATACACTTGAGCTGGCGGATTCGAATCCAGCCCGGGCCCGCCAAACAACAATGACAGCTGTAACCAAAAAATGGCCGGGCGTTGTGGCAGGCACCTGTAGTCCCAGCTACTTGGGAGGGACTACAAAAAAAAAATTCTAATGGATTAGAACAGGCAGACAGATTAGAGGAATTAATAACTATAAGTGTTAAATTATAGAATATGATTAATAAGTTCATCTGTTTCTATAGTGAACTTTCAGAGTATTAAACACTCTGAGTGTTATAAAGACACAATAATTCTTGGACACTGTTTACCTGAAGGTTGGCT
>CAUYON010188388.1:0-24383 GCA_963573935.1 Arctocebus calabarensis
TGAGTAGGGTGCCAGCCCAATATACCAAAGGTGGCGGGTTCAAACCCAGCCTCAGCCAAACGGCAAAACAGAAAAATAGCCGGGCGTTGTGGCAGGCGCCTGTAGTCCCAGCTACTCAGGAGGCTGAGGCAAGAGAATCGCCTAAGCCCAGGAGTTGGAGGTTGCTGTGAGCTGTGTGACTCCAGGGCACGCTACAGAGGGCGATAAAGTAAGACTCTGTCTCTACAAAAAAAAAAAAAAAAAGGTTGGTATTATAGAAGCAGCGAGTAGAACAATGGTTATCAGAGACTGAGTATTGATTGGTTAACAGGTACAAAATTACAATTACAAAGAAAGAAGAAGCAAATTTTTATTTTCTATTGTACAGTAAGATGAAAATGGTTAACAATAAGGTATTGCATGTTAAAAAATAGCTAGTGGAGAAGTTTGGGATATTTTCCCCACAAAGAATCAATAAATACTTGGGGTAACGAATACACTAAATATCATGATTTTATCATTCATTATACAACATATATATGAAAGATCAAGTTGTACCCCATAAATATGCACAATGACATTGTATAAATTAAGAACACAGATTAAGACTTAAATGCAAGCTCTACAACTATTCAGCTCCTAGAAGAGTACATAAAGGGGAAGATTCATGAAAATTGGTTTTTGCAGTGATTTCCTAGATGCAGCATCAAATAAGTAGGCAACAAAGGCAAGAGCATACACATGATATTGGTGAATCCAAAATATCTCTAACATATTCAAAGCAAAAGTTATAATAGACAGTTGCGCATTGTAGCATTATTCACAAAAGGCAATACCTGGAAGCAATCCACACACTCTTTACAGATAGGTAGATAAAGAAGAGGTGTTTGGTGCCCATTCATCTGTTTTCTTGGGAAAAGGTTCTGTTTCTGTCACTTGCCCATTGATTGATAGGATTGTTTGCTATTTTTTTGTTAACCTACTCGAGTTCTTTGTGGATTCTGGTCACTAGCCCTTTGTCCATTTTGTAACATGCAAACATCTTCTCCCATTCTGAAGCTTGTCTGTTCACTTTGTTGATTGTATCCTTAGCTGTGCAGAAGCTTTCTTACCTTGATCAGGTTCCATTTATAAATTTTTGTTGTTGCTTCAGTTGCCAATGGGGTCTTATTCATGGATTCCCCCCCAGATCAATATCAATAAAAGATTTCCCCACACTGTCCTCTAGGGTTTACACAGTCTCAAGCTGCAGATGTTGCAGTGGGTACAGACAGAGGTGTTAACTGATGCCCTGTTGGTGGGATTTCAAGTTAGCACAGCCTCCCTGGAAAGAAGCATGGAGAATTCTCAAAGGAAAAAAAAGTAGACCTCCCATTTGACCCCACAATCCCATTATTAGGTATCTACAGAGGAGAAAAAACCATTTACCATAAGGACATTTGCACTTGAGTATTTATAGCAGCTCAATTCAAAATCACAAAGATGTGGAAACAACCCAATTGCCAATCAACCCATGAATGGATTCATAAACTGTGGTACATGTATACCATGGAATACTATTCAGACATAAAAAGAAAGAGACTTTGTATCTTTTGTATTTATCTGGATGGATTTGGAGAACATTCCAAGTAAAGTACCTCAAGAAAGGAAAAGCAATGAAGACTTTACCTCTTTCATGTTTACATGGATGGAGCTGGAACATATTCTTCTTAGCAAAGTATCTCAAGAATGGATGAAGAAGTATCCAATGTACTCAACCCTACTATGAAACCAATTTATAAGCATCTACACTTCCACATGAGAGCTATAACCCAACTACAGCCCAAGATGAAGGGGAAAGAGGAGAGTGAAGGGAGGGGAGGAGGGAGGATGGGTGGAGGGAGGGCAATTGGTGGGACCACACTTATGGTGCATTTTATAAGGGTACATGTTAAATCTACTAAGTGTAGAATATAAATGTCTTAACACAATAACTAAGAAAATGCATTGAAGGCTATGTTAACTAGTTTGATGAAAGTATTTCAAATTGTGTATAAAACCAGTACATTGTACCTAATTGCATTATGTACAGAGCTATGATTTAATAAAAAAAAATTGAAAAAAAAGAATGGAAAAGCAAGCATCCCATGTACTCAATACTAATCTGAAAATAGTAGACCAACAACTACAGGCCCACACACACAAGAGAAAAACACAAGTAAATTCGAGAAGGGGGGAGACGGTAGGAGGTAGGGGATCCAATCAGCTCCCATCCATTGGTCACAATGTCGGGGAAAATGGCGCACCTCTTGGGTGAAGTACCCAATCACAACTCAGACTTTGGATTCCACCTTACAAACCCAAACAATGCAATCCATTTGTATGTACCCTTGTATCAATGCAGAATAAAAAAGAAAGGGCTGGGCGCAGTGGCTTACGCTGGCACTCCTAGCACTCTGGGGAGCCCAGGCAGGTGAATTGCTTGAGCTCAAGGAGTTCAAGAGCAACCTGAGCAAGAGCAAGCTTGTGGTGGTTACCTGCAGTCCCAGTTACTCAGGAGGCTGAGGCAAAAGGATTGCTTGAGCCCAAGAGTTTAAGGTTGCTGTGAGCTATGATGCCATAGCACTCTAGTGAGGGTGACAAAGTGAGGCTCTATCTCTAATAAAAAAGAAAGAAAGAAAATGTGGCATATACATAAAGATGAAATATTATTCAGCCTTAAGAAAAAGATCGTTTTGATATATAGTACTGTAATAACAAACCTTAAAGATATGTTAAGTAAAATACGATAGTCAAAAAGAAACAGACATTATATTATGATATTAATATAAAATATCTAATGCAGTCAAACTCATAGGAACAGCAAGTAGAATGATGTTCTTCAGGAGCTAGAGAGAGGTGGAAAGGATAATTTGTAATTTAATGGGCATTCACTTTTATAAGATGAAAATGATCTAGAAATCAGTTGAAAAACTATATACTTAAAAAAATTTTAAGATGGCAATTTTATGTTTTTCACTAGAACTGAAAATTTGACTACCTAAAATAGATAATTACAAAAGTCTTCAAAAATCACCTTCACTCCCTGCCACAGATCTCAGCAGCTCAGGTGGTGGGAGGGGCGGCAGCGGTCAGGCAGCCCAGTTTCGTGAAGGTTCTCAGTACACCACAACCCTGCCCAACAGCCAGCTGCTGAAGAGGAAGGTCATCTCTGCCAAAGGCGCAGTGAAAGACGAGCCCAAGAGTAGATCAGCATGGTGGTCAGATAAACCTGCTCCAAGAAAGACCAGGTTTCTGCAGTTTGCTAATATCACATCCCTATACAGATTCTGCTGAGCAGTGCCCAGGTATTTCCACTCCTCTGGAGAGAATTCTGTGGCCACATCCCTGAATGCTGACAGCCCCATTTCCCAGCTTCTGTGTTGTCCTGGCCTTCTCTTTGCAGGTCACAGGACAACAGAGGCTGTGGCAGAGATGCTTGGACCATCCAGAGCAAAGGAGAAAGAGCAGTGAATGTGGATTGAACTTGGTGGGCTGAAACAAGACACAACAGCTTCCCTAAACATACCAAATACCCATTAGAAAATCTTACAAAGAGGTGGCTAATGTAGAGAGGAAATAATGTATAGAGAATATGTTGTAAAGTTTTGTAATGAATATTTTGTAAATAGAGGTACATTTACCTACAATTTACCATTTTCCCCATGTATGGCGACTTTGGGACGTTCTGTATTTTGAGTAACCTGTTTGACTTATCATAACACTTTGAATGCTTGGTTATAGCAACAATACTTTGGTCTTTGGCTTACAAGAAGGGCTCATAGTGCCCTGTTGAGAACCATTGCTCCATACTGTGATAGGGTGTTGTCAAGGGCACAAGCTCTGGTATTAGAGAGGCTGGAATTTGAATGCCAGATCTGTCACTGTGTAATCAACCTGTGGTAAGACACTTATCTTCCTAATTCAATCTAACAAACATTTGCAGGAGCTACTATTTTTTCTTTTTTGAGACCAAGTCTCACTCAGTAGCCCTGGAGTTGAGTGCGTGGCCTCATAGCTCACAGCAACCTCCAACTCTTGGGCTGAAGTGATTCTCTTGCCTCAGCCTCCCAAGTAGCTGGGACTACAGGCGCCCACCACAACGCCCAGCTATTTTTAGAGATGGGGGTCTTGCTCTTGCTCAGGCTGGTCCTGAACTCCTGAGCTCAAGCAATCTGCCCACCTTGGCCACTCAGAGTGCTGGGATTACCAGAACTATTTTATGTGCTTGGGAATACAGTAGCGTACAAAACAGATGAAAATTCCTGTGTTCACAAGGCTTACATTCTAAAAGGGCGAGTTGGATGACAGTCAACATAACAAATAATAAATAGAATGTGTGATGTGTTAAAACATAGTCATGGACTACAGAAAACGTTGAGAAGGGTTCTGAAAAAGGGTGCAGGTTGCTGTATTAGTAGGGTTACCAGGGTAGGCCTTGTCAAGAAAGTGACATCTGGCTCGGCGCCCATAGCACAGTGATTACCACGCCAGCCACATACACAGAGGGTGGCAGGTTCAAACCCGGCCCAGGCCAGCTAAAAAACAATGACAACTGCAACAAAAAATAGCCAGGCTTTGTGGCGGGCACCTGTAGTCCCAGCTACTTGGGAGGGTGAGGCAGGAGAATCACTTAAGCCCAAGAGTTGGAGGTTGCTGTGAGCTATGATGCCACCGCACTCTACCGAGGACGATGTAATGAGACTCTGTCTCAAAAAGAAAAAAGAAAGTGACATCTGAGCACAGGGAAAAGGAAACTTGCCGCATGCATTGCTGGTGAGATCAAGGAAGGGGACAGAGCGGTGGAGGTGGTGAGGAATGGTTGAATTCTGAACATTTTTTTGAAGGTGGTTCCATCCTAATTTCATGATAGATTGGGGATGGTGAATGAAAAAAAGAAATGTATCAAGAATGACGCTGAGTTAATCGACGACCTGATCAACCAGAAAGCAGAGGGACAGAGTTACTACCTACATCTGAGGTAGGGTGTGGTCTGGTTCTCTTTCTTTCTTACCCTCTTAAAAAATCTTTTTTAACATCGTAAATTGGCAAATTATAATTGTTATATTTTATGAGGTACAAAGTGAGGTTGTGATATATGCGCATAATGCATTCCCACTTTTTCTTGTGGGGAAAGATCCAGAGCAGTGTTTTAGACATATTGAGATGTTTATTTATAGGAAATTGAATACTCAAGTTCAAGGGAGAAGTTCGAGTTGGAGATACGCAATTGGGAGTCATAGGTACAGAGATGACTTACAACGTTATAACACTAGATGAGATCACCTGAAGAACAGAGCTAGAGAAGAGATCCAAGGACTGAGTCCTGAGCCTCACAACATTCAAAATCAGAGAAGTGATGTAACCAGTGAAGGAGACTAAGGAGCGAAGTCACAGGAAAATCAAGAGAATGTGGTGTCCTGAAAACTAAGGGGAGAAAGAGTCTGAAGGAGGAAGGAACGATCCACTGTGTTAAATGCTGCTGGTGGGTCGAAGATTATGATTATGGACTGACCTGCAGCCTGGCAGTGAGGAGGTTATTGGTGACCTAACTGGGGCAGTTTTATTGAATGGTAGAGGCAAGAGCCTAGTTGGATTATACCCGTCATATTGTAAGAAGGGTATAACCCAACTATAACACAAGAATATGGGGAAAGAGGCAAGGGTAGGGAGGGGAGGGGAAGGTTGCAGTGGATGGAGGGTAATTGGTGGGACCACACCTACGGTGCATCTTAGAAGGGTACAGGCGAACCTTACTAAATACAGAATACAAATGTCTTCATATAATAACTGAGAAAATACCAGGAAGGCTATGTTGATCAGTTTGATGAAAATAGTTAAGATTGTATATGAAACCAGCACATTGTACTCCTTGATTGCACTATTGTACACAGCTATGATTTAATAATAAAAACAACAAAATTTTTTTAAAAAGAGCCTACTTGGAGTAGCTCTAAGAAAGAATTGGGCACAGGCAGCAGAGACAATACTTTAGTGATGTTTGCTGAGGGTGGGTTCTTCTTTCTTTCTTTCTTTTTTTCCTTAATCAGGCTCAGGCAAGGTTCGAACTCATCTCTTCTGGTCTGCATTGCCCCTGATCTTCAGGGCTAGCCCTTTACTGACTGAGCTACAGCACCCAGATGTTTGCTGAGGATGGGAACAGAGAAATGAGGTGGGAACTGTCAGATGAAGCTTTACTTTTCCCACCTGTAAAATGGGATTGACCGTGAACGAACAATATTACCTAAGCTACAAATTATGAAGACTGAGCAGACCTAAACAGAGTTTAGCTGTGAAACTAACTAACTTACTAACTAACTAACTAACTAACTAACTAACTAACTAACTAACTAAACCTATCTCTTAGGATTACCGAAAGAATTAAAAGAGATTCAATAGAAAAGTTTTGGAGCACCATGACAGTACATGTAACAAGCCCCTCACATAGTAGGCACTCAGTAATGGCACTTATCATTTTTATTATGTTCATGCCAGAATCAAAAGCAGACTCCTGTCCCTTTTAAAATCATACAGATTTTCATGTCTCAGAAAAAAAGAGATGAGTCACTGTGTGGGGGAGCAAAAAAAAAAAAATAAAAAACATAAAATCTCAGAACAAGTTCTGCTGTAGGGCACATCAAACTGCATCTCACAGGATGACCTCCAAAGAACGAATTTGCTGAGGTTTCATCTCATTTGTGTTCCCTAGGGTGCAGTAATTATGTGTAACTACCAGAGGCCTCAGGGGGGAAAAAAAGCTTCTTTCAAAAACACAATCTTCTCTCAAAATGGGACAAGCATCTCTCTCAGCAAGCATATCTCTTGAGTGTGGCAAGGCCATAAAGTTGCCCTCCCTTTTTCCTGTATATATACATTTTTTTTTCCCTTCTCTCATCCCCTAATTGCCAAGTTAAATGTCAGGGAAGTAAACCAGCTTCTGAGAATTTTCTCCTGCCTAAACCAATGCTCTGAAAATCTTTTCAAGGTAGCAAACAAACAATATTACATAAGGTACAAGTTATGAAGACTGAGCAGAACTCAAGAGAGTTACGTTGTGAAATAAAATAAAACTTAAAACGAAGTTACCCTGACATGTATACATTGGTTTGCATAATTGTTAGGGTGCGGTATGTTAATTAGGCATGAATGGTAAGCAGTTGGCATGACAGATTCGAATTAGATATTCTTCTACACTGCCGAGCTAACTGCATCTTTCCTCTTTATTAATTCTCCAGGAACTAATATTTCTGTTATCGATAAGGATGTTTTCCAAAATTCGATTGTGTCTGTTTGCTTATTTGTTAATCCCCCCTATTTCAAGGAAAAAGATGCCCTCCCTTTGTACGATGTATCCTTCCTCAACTCCTCAGGGAGCCCCCCTCCTTAATGTCCTTTTTTTCTCCCATCACCCAAATCTGTCCAAGCCTCTCACATGGCAAAAGTCCTTTACTAAAGCCTGTCTCCTCCTCAAGATGCCACTTCATTCTTCCGGCTTCCGTCACCAATCCTTCAGTTGTTTTTTTTGTTCGTTTGTTTGTTTTTTCATTTTGCAGCCATTCTTCCTTTCCCTTCATCACTGCAACTGCTCTGGCAAACGTCACCAAGGACCGACTAACTGGCCAATCTGGTGACTGCTTCTCAGCCCTTATCCTCTGCAAGCTCTTGGAACATTCTAGACTCTTGATAAACTCCTCCATCCTGAAATGTCATTCCCTCCCTGTTTGATGCCATTCTATTCTGGCTCCTGAGTCTTCTCCTCTCCTCGTCTGTGTGTTCTCCCTGGGAGACACAACTCACTTCTGTGGCTTTCATTCATAATATGTTCCTAACTTCCACATCTATATGTCCAGCCCGAACCTCACCACCGAACTCCAGCCTCTTAGCACCAACTTTTATCTGCACCGAAATCACTTACACACATCTCCAACTCAACATGCTCATACTTTATGCTCAAACTCATCTTCATCCCCTCAACCCCAGAATACACCATTGCCCTAACTAGAAATCTGGCAGTCCTTCCTAATTCTCCCCAATCTCTGGCCACTCACATTCAGTTTGTGCCTCAGTTCTGAAATGCTTCTGGAATCCTTACTCTCTTTTCTCTTCCTCCCTATGTACCATGGGCTTGGTCCAGGGCTTCTGCTTCTTTACAGGAAGTCTCTCCTCTCCGTCCCAGCCTCCCCCCACCCCAGCTCTACTGACTTCAACCACCACTGAGCTCCTTGGCCTCCCCTGCATGCCCATACCCTTTTTACACTAAGGAGTAGAGTCTAATTTACATTTCCAAAACGTATTTCTTATATTATAGAAAATGTCATGTGCATTCAACCTACAGTATATGCAGGCTCCAAGCCAATTATGTGACATAACTGAATTATTCAGTGCATGGACGTTCTGGGGCTAATGGGTTACAATGTGCTTTGTTGCACTAACAGGGCCCAGAGAGCCCCCATTTGGCAACTGGCTTGCCAGCCTGTGACCCTCTTCTCTGTCCCTCTCCGGGAGTATTATGCACATTAGAAGAGAGAGACTAATGACTGAATATCATTCAGGGAACTCCTGCCTTGTTCTGTGCAGTGGAGATTTATAAAAGGAAAATGTCTGTTCTCTTACCCAAAGGAAAATGGAACCCTACAGTGAGCTAGAAAAAGCAGGCCTAATTCCCGGCCACGGCCTTTCCCAGGGCACTCCACTCAGCTCCTTTGGAGAGACTGAATCTGATCGTGGGGCGTGCTCTGCTCATTGTGAAGGGTTATTTCAGATTTAGCCAAGTTGTGTTTTGAAAATGTCTCTGTCTCATTCTTACATCTTTCTTTCAGAAATCCTAGCCTAGTACAGCATTTCTTACACCCTTCCCTCGGATCTCCAGCTCTCGCCCAGGCAGAGAGCTTAACTGCATCATTCCTGGGAGGTTATAAGATCTTTCCATCTCCCACGTTAGTCTACCTGACTCATTTTTTTTTTTTTCAGTTAGTCAGTCAGGTAACACTTCTGCACGGGCCACTGTGGTGCGAGGCCCTGAGACAGGGAAGGGGAGGGAAATAGAAACTAACGCGGCCTCTCCCTCCTCCTCCCTGCACAGTTTACAACTCAGTGAGCGAGATAGATGCTTCTATGCAAAGACCTGCCCTTCTCCTCTTCTGGGAGTGAGCAAGTCCTCATCTTTCAACATTTACCCAGCTATCACGGGCAGAGTTGTCTGCTGCCTCCACGCTCCCCTGGTGCTGTGTGTCCACCTTCACTGGGGCACTGGCTGCATTGGATCGCGTATTCTCCCGTGTCTCTAGAGGACGACCTCCTTGAGAACAGGACGACCTCCTTGAGAACAGGGGCGCGACATGCTGCACTTTAGACGTGTAGGGTTGAGTGCACCAAGATGGTTCAAACGATGTCTGTCAAATCAAGCCACACATGAAGAGTATGAGGTTAACCAAAAGTGACTGTCAAGCAGCCTGCGATGGAGGGCAGGAGCTCGCCTTTATTCTGAGAGCCCGTCATCTCCAGCCCGGACAAACCTGCTTGCCATTTCATGGGTAACCAACTACCCAGAGACCCTGTTCTTGGCTTCCTTCCCTTTTGGAGCCCAGGGCTTCTCAAATCACATGAGGACTGGATTAAAATGCAGATTCTGGGTCAGTAGGTTTGGAAGTGGAGCCTGGGACTCTGCATCTCTAACCAGGTCCCACATAAAAACTGATGCTGCTGGTCCAAGAACCACATTCTAGCAGCCAGCGTTCCCTCTTCTCAGGTCTTCTAGTCACTCAGGTCAAGATCACTGTGTACAGTTGTCTAGAAATGCCTGTGGCCAAGGCACCTAGCCAAGGAAAAGAGTGCTTGTTGACATCTCAACTGTGCTTCCCCAACCCTACACCCTGGTCCTGGACACACTCGATGAGTGGAAATGGTCCGTTTCTGCCCTGTTTCCACTTACCACTAGGTTCAGTAAGCTGCATGCAGCCTCAGGCCTGCATCCCTTAGCGTAGCGGTTCTCAGTCTTCCTAATGCTGTGGCCCTTTAATACTGTTCCTATGGGTCGCGACCCACAGGTTGAGAACCGCTGCCTTAGCAGGAAGCATCTTTTTTCTAATTCACACAAAAGTGCCATGAAGTCCAGCAAACTTGGCCATGGGTGACAGCTCAGCCCACCTCACCGTTTATCCTTTGTCCCTCTCTGACTGACCCCTCAGGATGAGGTTCTGTGTATGATCTGACTCAGCTCTGTGGCTTTTACACGTGCCCCTGCATTTGCTAACATGCGAGCAGCGGCAGGATGTAAAAGAACACTACATGCTTCATCTAAAGCTTTGGCCTCTAGTCCTGACTTCTTTCTGTCACTAACTTCATGACTTCAGGCAAGGCACACAAACCCTCTGAGGCTTGCTTTCCTCATTTATCAAATGAGGTTCGAAAGATCTACTTTCGCAGCTTCTCTGGGTTATTGCAAAGATCAAAAGTGATAAACTAGGGGAAAGCCCTCTGTAAATTGTAAGGTTCTGTACAAATGTTAAGGGTTATTACGAAGGGGTTAGGTGGCATATCTTTAAATCCCTTTGTAATTCTCTCCAGCTTGGAAGCACAGTTCCCTGCACAAGGTGGCTTGATAGCCTACTACTGGTTGACCGCCTGCAGGAGAGAGTGCTCTCTGAGTTCCTTCTCACGAAGCCCAGCTTACCTTGGTGAATAGCCCTGTGAACTAACCTTTGTGGGAACTGTAAGCCAAGTCCATCAGCTTGCATAGTCAGCAAGACGGTAACACCTGTACGCAATTACAACAGTTTAACAGGAGTTAGGCACTACATAAACCCCAAAGTAAAGACCCCCAATTCCAAATGGATGGTTTCAAGAGTAGTCTTTCACTGGTAATTTTTTTCAGATTTGGAAGTTTGACTCACCTGTTTATATGCTAAAAAGAACCCCCTTATTTTGATATCTGAAGACTTTCTCTCCTAGTAGTCAAACTTATTATGGAATAAAACATTTTGATAATTGCTTTTTAATATGATGAGAGGTTGGAACCTTTCCAAATGACAAGGAAATGAGGGAATATAATGGAATGATGTCTTGTAATTTTTATAAGTTCCAAATAGCAAATGAGAGAGTCATTCATTTATTCACTGAAGTTTCCTTCCAGAATCACAGAATTACTCCTACACAGCAATTAGAAGAGGAAGATGAATGTTTAAGCATTAGCTGTAACTTGTCTTTCTGGGGAAGAGGAGACTAGATTTAAGCTGTTGGCAATGGGAAAAGATAATTAACAAATACAAAATTTTAGATATTACTTTTCAATATTCTGAAAAGCTTTTCTAAATTGAGAAATTAAATGAACCATCACTGTATTTTCAAGGGTTTTCTTCAAAAAAG
The DNA here is from genome assembly GCA_963573935.1 of Arctocebus calabarensis. Classification (NCBI taxonomy): domain Eukaryota; kingdom Metazoa; phylum Chordata; class Mammalia; order Primates; family Lorisidae; genus Arctocebus; species Arctocebus calabarensis. The sequence continues at coordinate 11,362 of CAUYON010188388.1, forward strand.
GAAGCCAAGGTAAATAATCAAAATGTTTATGTTTTAAGTGTGAATCTTTGCTTTAAAAAATTTGATTCATTTGGGAGAGGTGGTTTCTATTTATCACTTTTCAAAGTCCATGGCTGGGTAGCTCAGTGGGTAGGGGCCAAATGTTCAGTCCCTTGTAGGCCTCACAGCTTCTATCCTTCCCAAGGTCACAGCCAACCCTGCAGCGTGTGCCATGGCTCACAAAGGGCACTGGCCGGGACAGTGGGGAGAGCTTCAAGCAGAAGCAATCCTCACTTTTGGAGAAATCACTCAGAGTTGATGACTTGCTCTCAGTACCACATTTTCTTTACACAAGGAGAGATTTGTAGCCCATCATGAGTTACTTTCTTGATTGCCAGAAAGGCAGAACCAATTTCCAGCACTAGTCCCATTCGTGTTCCTCCTTTTCTGATGGAGTTGCTGATTTTTCTTTTTTATCTTTCCTTTAACTCATCTGGGTACGTGGTATATTCTCTTTCATCTCGATTTCTCTCTCTCTCTCTCTTGCTCTCATACAGTAAGCCCCTTCAAATCCTCTTTAAAAGTCGGTGGCTGTTAGATTTAAGGACAGCTGACTCACTTAATAGAATATCTCAGTGGGCAAAGGTTGCTTCATCTTTTACCTTGAAACTTTATTTCTTTTTGACACTTCCCTTCTTTGTCTCTACTTGACATTTTTTTTCTCACCTATGTTCTTTACCAGTTAGCTCTGAGAAAGGAATAACAAGAAATTAATGAAAAAGAACAACACGTCTGTCGGGATCCTGTGCTTCTGAGCTTTTCTAAGACCATCTTTGTTTTGCTGAGCATTGTGCTTCCGCCAAGGGTGAAAAAAACAGAAAGTGAGCTTTTGGACGTCTGATTGTTTTCTTACTCCTCTAAACCAAGAGATTAGTTGTTGCCACGACATCGCTCACTTGCTGTCCTCTTCAGAGACCACTCTAATCCAAATATACATTATTTTCATGCCATGTCCCTTTTTTTTTTCTGGAAAAAGATGGCGTGTGAATAAAATAGTTTTTTTGTGGCATTTTTGTGACCTTGTCTCCTATCTTAATGTTTTACATGCCATGGTTTATTACCATTATTCACTCATGAACTCATCATTAAATGATCATCATTCATTCAACATTATTCAAGAGCCTTACTTTATGCTGGGCACCTTGCCAGATCTTAAGGACACCTGTCTTCAAGGAACTGGATATCAGGGAGAAACCAAACTTCCCTCAAGGAGCTTTTGTGTCAGTAAGAGACACAGACTCATACAAAAATCATTACGCTATAACACGTAACTTACGTGCTATAAAGGATACAAGTAAAGTTTATGATAACACACAGCATGCAATGACTAATTTTAAGTTGGGAAGGATGATGAAGGCTTCACAGAAGAGGTAGTTTTAAGTTGGTTCTTGAGAGAGGGTTGATTTTTGAAGTCCCACGGTGATGGGGGAAGGCATGCCAGGCTGAAGGGGCAGCATAAGGAAAACCTTCGAGGGCTGGAAGCTGTGCTCATGTGATTACATGAGGGGAAGATGGTGAGAGAGGAGGCAGGAAAGGGCATTGGAGCACTCAGAAGTCCAAGGTAAGGATGACCTTCTCATTTGGCTTTCAAACTTCTCGCCATTCTGTTCTACTTGCTGTGTCCCATTTTCTGCCCCACTGCTGTTGGTGGGGCATGGTGACTGAACAGGTTTCCCTGTTCAGATTCCCACGTTCCCTGGCTAGATTCTCAGTACTCAGTGCATTGGGCTCTTTCTGCTTCTGGCTGCCTTGGGTCATTCTCCACCTTAGCCTCCAGCTCTTGGGATCCAAAGCCAACACCTTTGGCCTGTATCTTGGTTAATTCTCTACTCTCATTCCCAGCTTCTCTGCATTCCTGGCAGCGTTCTCTCTGCTAGTAGCGTGGCGCTGTGGGACTCTGGCTAGCGCAGCCTGCCTTTCTGTCATTAGAGACCGGGTAGGTTCTGGCACCAAAGATCACCGCAAGAGGCAGAATAAAAATGGAATTAATATGATATATTGTAAAACTCGATTTTGAAACCTCAAGATTCTAATCATAAGGACAAATATCACAATAGCTTGACCTCAGTTGCTTCTTGGAAAATGAAATGGGAAAACGTGAATGATCGAGGGACAAGAAAGATGGGTTGACTTTCATTTGAAATATATCTCTTTTTAGTTATACACACATATGGAGGCGTTCAAAGTCATGAGATTGATATCTTTAGGGGTTTCAGTGTAATAGTTTATATTTTATCCACTGTTTTTTTTTTTATTGTTTGGGATTCATTGAGGGTACAAAGAATTAGGTTACACTGATTGCATTTATTAGATAAAGTCCCTCTTATAATTGTGTCCTGACCCCAAGAGGTGTGCCATACACCCCCGTGATCCCCGTCCCCCTCCCTTCTCCCCTCTTCCTACTTGCTCATTCCCTTACTCCCCCCTCCCCTTGTATTAGCTCATCTACTGCCTTCATATCAGAATTGAGTACATTGGATTCTTGCTTCTCCATTCTTGTGATGCTTTACTAAGAAGAATGTGTTCCACCTCCATCCAGGTTAATATGAAAGATATAAAGTCTCCATCTTTTTTTTCTTTTCTAAATTTCAGAATAATATGAGGGTACAAATGATCAGGTTAACATTGTTTGCATTTGTTAGGGGAAGTTAAAGCTGCAGCTGAGTCCTTCACCCATGGGGTGTGCTCTGTGTCCTCACATTGTGTACATTAGGTGAGAGCTTACTAATCCCTGTTCCTCCTCCTCTGTCCCCTTTCCCTCCTCCCTCACACCCCCACTTGAATTTGATTTCGTTTTTCTCTCTTATAGGGGTGTAGTAGTTTATCTATTGGTTTCATATTAGTATTACATACATTGGATACTTGCTTTTCCATTCTTGTGATACTTTACTAAAAAGAATGTTCTTCAACTCCATCCAAGTAAATATAAAAGATGTAACTACATCAACAAGAAAAGAGCAAGCAATCTCATTTATAAGTGGGCAAAAGACAGGAACAGAACCTTCCCTGAAGAAGACAGACAAATGGCTAACAAACACATGAAAAAATGCTCATCGTTCCTAATCATCAGAGAAATGCAAATCAGAACCACCCTGAGATATCACCTATCCCCAGTGAGATTAGCCCACATCACAAAGTCCCAAAACACCAGATTCTGGCATAGATGTGGAGAAAAGGGGGCATTTTTACACTGCTGATGGCATTGCAAACTAATGCAGCCTCTATGGAAAGAAGTATGGAGAATCCTCAAAGGGCTAAAAGTAAACCACAATCCCATTACTAGGTATCTATCCAGAGGAAAAGAGTCATTCTACCATAAGGACATTTGCACTAGAATGTTCATCACAGCTCGATTCACAATTGCCAAGATGTGGAATCAACCCAAGTACCCATGAACTCTTGAATGGATTAATAAACTGTGGTATATGTATACCACGGAATACTATTCAGCCACTGTTATTTTTCTCTTCCTTTGTTCTAGGTTAATATAGTTAACATAGTGTGTGTTTGGGTGAGTAAAACAGATCTGGATTTGAATTCAGTCTCTGCCATGTATTAGTCATGTGACCTCAAGCAAGTCACACAATTTCTTAAAGCCTTCATTTCTTCTTCTGTAATATGGAAACAATACGTCGTATCCATGTTACAGGGCTACTATGAAGATTGAAGAAGGTAACGCATATGAAGCATTCAGCATACAGAATTACATAAGTATTTATTATTGTTCTTGTTATCACTCTCATTGTCACATCATTATGCCCCCTCTGATATCTTCATACCTAATTCTATTCTTAAGATGTTGTCTCTTCAATATCCCCAAAGTGACCAATATTAAGGAGGCTGAAAAATTAAGAAATTTGCAGACTGAAGTAAGTACATGTACAATGGTCATTGGTCACCTCTTCTTAGGACCTAGTTCAGTACTGTAACTGACATCAGTAAGAGAATAGCCATTGGCCATCAAATCTCCATTCATTTCTCTGATATTATCCCCAAGAGATCATCCAGGATTGATGGATACCCACAGATATCAAATAATATGTCCTTAAACTTTCCCCTATCCCCTATATAATTAAAAAAGCTCAGGAAAAATATGTTCCAGAATTAAACAGAAAATACCTGTTTCATTGATCAGAGTTACTTATATAATCTTGTAAATCTCCATAGTTTCAAGTGAGTTGTCATTATACCCTGAGATTCTTACCCCCCAAAAGGTTGGTATCCTAAATATTAAGTTCTTATCTGAGATCACTGGAATTGATTCATGTCAGACAAGATTGCGGCTTTGTCCTGGGGAAAAAAATATGACCCAGATAAATGACCTTTTCATAGCACCCTACCATATTCAAAAGTATCCTATCCATTTTTTTTTTTTGAGATAAAGTCTCATTATGTCACCCTCAGTAGAGTGTCATGGCATCACAGCTCACAGCACCCTCAAACTCTTGGGCTTAAGCAATTCTCTTGCCTCAGCCTTCCAAGTAACTGGGACTACAGGCATCTGTCACAACACCTGGATAGTTTTTGGTTGTAGTTGTCATTGTTGTTTGGCAGGCCAGGGCTGGATTCAAACCTGCCAGCTCCAGTGTATGTGGGTAGTGCTCTAGCCACTGAGCTACAAGCCACTGTTAATGGAGCAAGGTAAAGGGCCACACTTACTTAGTGTGATTAGTTATGTCTGGGTTACTTAGAAAGTCTTGTAAACCAATGGAGCAAATGTACTGACCCATAACCATTTCTCCCAACTGACTCTCCCTTTTCGTTTCCACATTAAAGCCATTGTCCTCCTCTTCTACTTAATAGTAATATCAAGCAAGTAGTGAGAAGTGTTTTTGCAAAACAGTGTCAGACACAGATTCTACCCCTCCATGTTAATGTTAAAAGCATCCAATAAAGACTATGATGAGTTGAATCATACCCTATGTTGTTCTAGCCTTACCAGCATGAATGGACTCATGGCCAATAATAAACTACATCTATCTAGCTCCCATGGACTCTGGGACTCCTTAAAGGATGACTACATATACTTGCAAATAATTCCATTTCCTCTGGGCATCTGCTGTGTATGTCTGTATCTGTTGAGCACCTAATAGTTGTGGCTACCTCCCACTGCATCTGGAGTACTGATGTTACACAAGACTCTGCTCCCCAGGAGGAAATGAGATCTTGTTCCTCTTTTGGTTTTGTTGTTACAACATATCAGAGGGGCATTGAAGCAGAGTTGGTGAGTCTCAATACCTCCTAGAGGTTTTTGTTGGCATATAGATAGTCTTTAAAGCCAGGAAGCCAGGTAATATCATCTCGTAAAAGAGTATAGACAAAAGAAAGAGGAACTAGATCCAGATTCTAAAGAACTATAATATTTAGTGGTCAGATAGAATAGGAGAAGCCTAAAAAGGACCCTGAAAAGGAATGACCAGTGAGGTCAGAGGAAAACCAGAAAGTATGATATCACAAATGCCAAGAGTGGAGAGAGTTTCAAGTAGTGAGTAGTCAGTGGTCTCTAATGCTGCTGATAACTCAACCAATTTGTGGACCCTGAAGTTTCCCTTGCATTTGGCAAAATGAAGATTGTTGGTGAAATTATTCACAACTGCCTCAGTGCAGTGATGGGCAAAGAAGCCAGATCTGAGATAGCTGAGGAATGGATAGTAGGTGAAGAAGTGGAGATAACACAACATGTGAAGACATCTATAGAGGAGTTTTGCTTTGAAGGGGAGCAGAGAAATCTTGGAGGGAATGTGGGATTATAGGATTTTTTAAAAGATAGAAGATAATGAAGTATGTTCAAATGCTGATGGAAATATTCTAGTAGAGATGGAGTGATTGAAGTTGTAGGAAAGAAAGGGATAAGTAAAGAAAACAAAGCCTTGAATGAATGAGAAGGTTTGGAATACTGGTCACAAATGGCAAGTTTCCTTTTTGTTAGGAAGAGGGTGATATCTTTCATTGAATCAAGATAAGAGGGATGCTAAGACAGAACCATGGATTTGATGATGAGAAGATTGATTTATTCAATGAACGCATACCAGACACTATATTAGTCTATATCTGAGGATACTGTGCAATATACAAATCCCCATTCTCATGTCATGGAGTTTTCATTCTAAGGGAGAAGACATAAAATGAAAAATTTAAAGCATGTAATATACAATATTAATAGAATTGCAGAGGGAGGTAAGTGTTAAGAAGAAACATAAAATAGGCTAAGGGGTTTATGGGAGACCATGTGTAGGGGGAGTTGAAGTGATTATTTTTTAAAGGGTCATCAAAGAAGGCCTCTCTGAGGAGCAGAGACCTAAATTAATACAAGGGAAGAATACATCTGGGAGAGGGAACAGTGGAGAAAAAACCCAGAGGAACACATGAGAAGCCCTTGTGGAAGAAGGCAAGTGTGACTGGAACCCAGGGAAGAAGAATTGAAGTCAGGGTTGGAGAAGTGGGCATGGGAAGTTTATGAACAGCCTGGTAGGCCATAGAAAAGCCTTTAGGTTACATTCCAGGAGTAACAGAAAGCACTGGAGGTTTTTAAGCAGAGGAGTGACATGACCTGACTCACTCTTTAAAATGATCACTCTGGATACATATAGGGAATAGACTGTAGAACAAGAGAAGCAGCAAGGAAGCACTCAGAGTTTAGACAAAATGTTAAGTGAGACCAGTTAACATAGCTATGTGCTTTCTTCCAAACTGATTTAGCTGTTCGGGAGCAGGCGAAGAGTAGGTAAAAATTTGGGTTTAACTACCACTGAGGTTTTTGACAGGCAAGTCTGATGGAGGGAGAGAAGGGTCAGTCATCTGAAGATGTATGCAAGGGAGTAATCATAGTAGGGGATTATGGAGTCTCAACTTGGTAAGGAAGGAAGTGAAGACACGACGGTTGCAATTGGTCAGTAAAAAAGTAGTAGGCTTAATGCCTTGGAGGTCCAGGCAAGAGTCAAAGAATGGTTGGAGTGGAGAGAATGTGAGCTGTAAAGGTTAGAGGTGGTAGTTAGCAAGATGCTTGAAGTAAAAATTTTGCATTTTTTGTGATGACAAGATCTAAGTTATGACTAAGGGAATAAGAAGCTCAAATGGGGCAAAGGAGAAAAGAGGTGAAGAAAAAGGAAGGGCATCATGGATCTGCATGGCCAGGGTGTTGGATGGATTCTATACTTAGATGTTTAGATCATCAGTGATATCCAGCAGTTAAGGCTGAGTAGGTGGTAAGCCAAGAACCGAGATCTTCAGTAAACTACTAGCAATGATGTGGGGAAGGGGATAGATAATGGCAGTAAAGAGGGGATTTCCAGTGTAATGGCTTCTATTATCTCAATGAAATACAAAGTGAGGTTCCCAGCTGAAATGAGGAGTGGATAAGGTTTAAAGAGAGAGAGGAGAAGGCATGAAATAAGTGTTTTGGAAAAAGTGAAAATGAATTTACCAGGATCAATTTGCAGTATTAAGTGTCATTTGACATTTATGATCCTGAATTTAAAGTGAAGGCAGGCATCCTAGTTCTGTGATTATCTCCAGAAACATTTAGTGGCTCAGGGGCTGAGTTTCACCATAGTTGGGCTTTCTGCCTGTGTTCACTAAGGAGTGAAGGGAGAGAAAGGGGAGGACCAAGGAAGAGACGGAGAGGGAACAGATCAGGGAGTTGCAAAGAAATGATTATAATAATAGTCCAAGGACCCTAAGCTGGATAAGGAAAGGAGGAGTGGGGGGAAGTTGAAGAATTGAGAAAAAGTGATAAGTTGGTTGGTTGGAGGTCGCACTGAGGTCAAAGAATTTAGGCATGTTGAATCCTGGCTTAGATCAAACCCAAGTGATTCCCTCCACATACTCCACTGACAGAGATAAATCCTGGCATCTACCCAGCTAATTGGATCCATTGTGCAACAGCTGATTGTCAAAACATTTGTAGAATGGTTGAGACAATGGAATATTTTAAATTACTGGATAATTACGCATCCTTTGGCTCTGCTTTAACTAAATCAAAACAAGTCCTAAAGACCTCCTAAAATCTATTGATAATAAACTTCAGGATGGTCAAGTCCATTCAAATTTTGTAAACATTGTTTCCTGAAGTTCCATCAAATTTGGCTGATAGTCATAAAGATATTTGACTCTGAATGCCTGCTCAGTTTTGTTACTGAAACTGTAAAACTCCTAGCACCCTGCTTTATAGTAGTACACTCTGTGGAGGAGGAAGTTCTTCAGGATCTGGGTTACAGAGCTTCTGATTGAGATCACTGTGGATAACAAATGCATTATTTGATGACTTTAAACTCAAGATTCACCGTTTACCCTCCTTCCGTCGATTCCTGTGATTCATATTGCAAGGGTACATGTCAAATCTATTAAGTATAGAGTATAAATGTCTTAACACAATAATTAAGTAAATGAGGTGAAGACTATATTAACTAGGTTGATGAAAGCATTCCTAATTGTATATAAAATTAGCACATCGTACCACATAAAGGCATCAATGTATAGATGAAAAAAATAAACTCAAGACTCAAGGCACAATTTTTTTTTTTTTGCCCTTTATTTTCTTAAGGGGCATGCCTCCATTTCCCCAGCCAGAGGTTAGGACAGTCTTTAGGATTTTTTTTTAATTACAGAGTTTTAATCCCAGTATCTTGGGAGACTATCAATCTCTAAATCCCTTTAGTAATTTCTCTCCAGAGGCCCAGAAGTCATCATGTTGATGACCTTATGTTCCAGCCTGTCCGTTCAGAGTATCTGGCATTCTAGAAGTTTCTGGAATCTTTGTATTCTGGACAGTCAGCCCAGAGTTTCTGATATGACTTTGCAGATCAAGTTCCTACCTTTGTTTCACTTATAAAAAAAAAAAAGCAATTATCAAAATACCAAGAGTTTTTTTTTTTTTTTTTTTCTAAGCTAGTTCACTACAATTTCATGCTAGTCAGGTCAATCAGTTATAAGGGAAGTAGTGTAACTTGAGTTAGCACAGAAACTATGCAAATAAACTAGCATGGGCCCTGCCACTTACCAGCTGTGACTTTTAGTAAGTTCTTAACTGGTCTTAAAATCTGTTTTCTCATCTATACAATAGGGGCAATGAAAGTTCTGAAGATTAAAAGAGACAACCCACATAAATCACAGGGTACAAAGTGCGGTGCACTGTAGGTGCTCTACACACGTTTGTCACCGTCATTACTGCACTCCACCAGAATGCAAGCTCTGTGAAAGCAGGAACTTTTGCCTGTTCACTGCTGTATCCCCAGTGCCTGAAATACAGCTTGGCACATTGTCAGTACTCATTAATTATTTGCTGAATGAATGAATAATATCAGTCATGTTTCTTATAATTCCCACAGGTAGGTACATCTAAATGTCTATTAAAACCAAGAACCCTGGAATATTGTGGTAGCAAGGACCCAAAAGATCAAAGCCAACATTTTCATTTTCGGTCTGAAGTTATAAAATTCGTGAAAGGTCGTATGGATGGCTAAACCTTAGACTTCAAAGCCAAGCTGCAAAAATTCCAATTTCTAATCTCCCACTTACTAGTTGAGTGACTGGGGCAAGTTATGGCAACATTCTGCACCTCAGTTTCCTCATGTGTGAAGTGGGGATGATGACAATAGCCCCTAAATCATACAGTTTTTCTTTCTGAGCATTAGGCAAGTTAATACATTTGCCTGGCACACAACGAATACGATATGTCATAGCTGGTAGTACTATTTACACAGTAAGGGGCCTTCCTACCTTCAGTCCAGTGTATACCGCTTGATTGAGTTAGACATTTCTCAGTTGGAATGAATAACACTTTTCCAGATTTCTAGAAAGTATGTAATTGCTTCTGTGAGAGACAGAGCAGGTTCATCTGCCTCATATCTCCATGCTATGTCTGGCGGCTCTTTCCTGTAACATTTAGATTTCAAATGCAGCATCATTTACGTTGTCATTTGAAATGAGAATATGCACTGGAAGTATATTTTGCATAAACACCACTCAAGGTCTTCATTATCTTTTACTTCCCAGTGTCTGGCACATACATTTATTAGAGTTCAGTTAAATACTAGTTATTTGTTGAGTGGATGTACCCTTCTTTAGGTCCTTTGCCATATGATCTTGCAGAGATAGCAGGAGTCAGCAAATGTTTTCTATAAAGGGCCAGATAGTAAAGAGTTTAGATTTTTTCTTAAGTCATTTGTACATAGATTGTGAATACAGTTATGCCATTATGGGATTCAATGTGCTGATTATTTATACAAATTGGAGTGCTTACATCCTACTAATCAACACAGCCTTCACCTCATTTACCCAGTTACAGTGTTAAGACATTTGTGTTCTATACCTGATAGATCCAACTTGTACTTGCAATATGCTCCATAGGTGTGGTCCCCCTACTAATCCACCCTCTATTGATCTACCCCCCTCCCTTCCTCTTTCCCTCCCCTTCCCTCCTTCATCCTAGGCTATAGTTGTGTTTCATTTATCATATGCAAGTATGAGTGATTATAAATTGGTTTCACAGTAGTACTGAGTACATTGGATATATATTTTTCCTGTTCCTGAGATACTTTACTAAGAAGAATATTCCAGCTCCATCCATGTAAACATAAAAGAGGTAAAGTCTCCATTTTTTTAATGCTGCATAGTATTCCATGGTGTATATATACCACAATTTATTAATCCCTTCACGGGTCAATTCTTTCAATCTCTTTTGCTGGGTTTTCTTTGTCTTCTTGACCCTTGAATTTTGGAGTGTCCCAGATTTTTATTCTCAACTCTCTTCTCTATTTATACTTGTGTCCTTATGCCATGGCATTAAATCTCCTCCATATGCTGATAATTCTCAATTGCATACTTAGCATTTTCAGTTGGATATCTAGCCTTCCACATGGCCAATGAAAAACTGACAACTTGGTATTCCTTCAAAATTTGCTTCTCCCACCATGTATTCAGAGACTAACAGTCAGACTTGACTCTTCTTTCATACATACTTCGTCAGAAATTTGGCTCTGTTTTCTAAATTTGACCACATTCTACTACTTCCCTTGAAGCTCTATTGCAAGTTTCCACTAGCCTTTCACTTTCCTCATTCACCTGCTCTCCACCTACCTCCACACACTAATATCTGCTCTCTAGATAGCAGTCAGTGATCTTTTTTAAAAAGAAAGTCACAATATACCATTGTCTTGCTCAAAATTCTTCATTGATTGTCTAACCCAGTAGAATCCAAGACCTCTGCTCATCAACTAGGTCCCACATGAGCAGTCTCCTGCTCTCTCTCTGTCCTTATCCTCCAACCCATTTTCATCACTCAGTTTACACCCAGTGTACTCTATTCAACTCAATGTAGGCTATGGCATTGTGAACTAAGGAGAATATAAACACAAACTGGCTCCTTGTCCTAAAATAACTGGTAAGCTAATTGAACTGGTAAGATATTTTAGCACTAGTAAGATATCTTAGAGATCATCTAGCACAACCCTTTCAAACCAGAGAAGGGAAGTGGCTTGGGCTTGCATATTAGGACAAGAAGTCACTACCCTTTATCTCTTAATCACTGTTCTTTCTACTATGTTATACTTGCTCTCATGTTATCTCTGTACTGTTCCTAGAATGCACCAAGCACCTTCTCTTCTGGGACTTCTGTGATGATGCTTTGCTTTTCTAGATGACTGTTATCCAAGATGGTCATCTTCAATAAGATTATTCTTCAAACATCACATACTCAAATGGACCACTAAAATAGCAGCCATCTTAATATTACCTATCCACCCATCCTACACAATTTATATGGCTCATTACTACCTCACATTATGTAAACATCTAAGTATATGTTTTTTTTTTTATTGTCTATTTTCCTCTTTTAGAGAGTAAGTTGCATGAGGGCAAAGATATTGTATTCCCTCAATAAATATTTGTTGAGGGAGGAGCCAATATGGCGATCTGTAGCCAGCTTTCCACAGAGGTTCCCGTCCAGAAGGAGAGTTAAAGGACAGAAACCCAGTAAGAAAGCCGATGGTTTGGCTGATCCAAAAGAAAAGGTCAAAAAACGCACATCAACCCTGCAGGGGCGACCTGAGACTCCGAGACACAAACAAAAAGGTACAGAACACATCACCAAGCAGACGGGAGTTCCCTCCCCCATGAGAGAGGTTCGCAGTATACTCCATACCTCCATACAAACAGGCGAGCAGAGTTCAGATATCCTCCCACTCTACCCCACGGGAGAGACCCTCTAAAAACCAGACCTCCTTCCCCTCCTAGGGTGCCGTGGCACTCTCCCGCCAGGCATAAAACTGTATATACTCTACCTGCAAGTTGGAGTTCCTAGTATTCCCCTCCACTCTCACCCCGAGGAGGTGCCTCGGGGTGCCTGTCCCCCACAGAGTCCAGATTCTTGGAGATTTTCTCGAGGGATGTGGACAGGGAACAGACTGTTGCTGATCTGTGCTGATTTTCCGGCTCAGGAGTGGTGAGAGGGGAGTGAGCCGAGAGGAAAGAAGGTCTCCTGAGGCACAAAACAGCAACCAGCACCAGGAACAATAGCAGGAGAGCTGCACCCCTGGGAATGTTTTGAGGAGACACTCCCAGTCTTCTGGGTGGCCAGGGGAAGTGGGAGGCTTCTCCAGTGGTAGCCACCAGCAGAGTGGACCAGCAACCAAGGCACATGCAGAATATGCCTGAGGCGGTACTGGCCAAGACAGAGAGCAGGGATTAGAATACTCCCAGAGAGGCTGCTTTGCTTACCTTCAGACTAACCTGGCCCTCAGGGGATGAAAGCTGACACAAAGGGCTAGAACTCACAGACTGAGTCAGTCCTATTTGCAGCCCCAGTCTGATCAGGGAAAATAGCTTTGACAGAAATAAATTCTGCAAACTTGTTCTGTTCCAGCAGCAACATCAATCAGGGACAGGGCTGGAACTGAGTGAATCACCCCAGCCCCTATCAAGTACCCAGGTTGTCAGGTCTCACCTCCCCCTGCCAAACAGTGACAGGGAATAGCAGACTGGTGGTG
>CAUYON010188392.1:0-10780 GCA_963573935.1 Arctocebus calabarensis
TCATAATTCTGTACATTGGTGCAATCATAGGGCACGATTCATATACATTCAGAAATGTTTTGATCGTACTGTTACAGATAGCCTTCACGGCATTTTCTTGATCACTATATAAAGACATTGAATTTAAATCTCAAGTGACTCTTTTTCCTTCAAGTAGCTATGAAGATTTATTCAGTCATTAAACTATATCCTTCGTAAATCATGTTAAAAACATTCAAACAAAAAATAACCCTCTTATCCTTATGATAAGGAAACATTAAATGTTCTTAGGAAAATATTTTACAACTGAATATTAATAGGCAATTATCTCACCAAAGATATATTGTTATAAGTCATTTGATGATGTGAAATTAGGTAATGGGTAATTATATTTATTACAGTCATTTGCTTTGGTTATTCTCTGAAGTTAATTTTGTTCTAATGCTATTTTAATTAACTATATACTGCAAGTAGGTCAATGTTGTTAAATGTTGGGTCAATATCATTATGAGCAAATTTATAATGATTTTCTTGCTCCTTTCTAGCAACGTTTAATGGCCTATAAATTAAAACACAATTGGATTATCTTTTGAGATAATATTAAAAATTATTTTCAAGAGATTAACATTTAAAGTAGGTTGGTTAACATTCAATGAGTGTGTATGTTTATCCTTTGTAAACATGCTAACCTGAAGTGAGCTGAGGTCATTTACCAAAAACAAAAAAACAAACCCCCCCCCAAAACCCAAGTTATATTAAACCCCCAAGGGTTATGCATTTTTAAGTCCAGAGACACTATCATTAAAAGGTGATTGACACTTGGTGACATTACGTATTGAAAAAGGAAAACATCAATAGCCACCAAAGTTGTAAATGTAGAATCTCAAAATCATTATATCACTGCATGGGCAAGAATCTCTGTCACTAGTCTCATAGGTTCAAAGATAATGTCTATTGATAAAACTTGAAGAACATCCTTCCAACTAGAAGTTCCCATCAACTTGACCATCGCATTTCAACCATACAAATGAATATTTATTGGATGAAGTACACACAGAAATATCAAAGCAATCACATTGTGATTTCATATTCTTTGATTAGCCAGAACAAGATTTATGCTGAGGCATGTGAAAGAGTAGTTCTATTATTTGGGACAGAGTCTAACTACCACCTTCTTTCTTATTTGTAAAATGTGATAGGCTATAAGACCTTGAAATGGCTATATATATACACATACATACACATAATGGCTATATATGTGTGTGTGTGTGTGTGTGTGTGTATGTATGTGTGTCTATATATATATATATATGAAGAAGTTGTTTTCAATCATTTCCCACAACCCCGAAAGAGATTGTCTTTAGCATTAATAAATAAAACATAAAGATGTGTATGTGTGTCTATACATGTATATATATATATATATATATACACACACATACATATATACACAAAACATAAAGATATATATGTGTGTATGTATGTATATATGTGTGTGTCTATATATTTGTATGTGTGTATACATATATATAACTGTCTATATATATATATATATATGTAGTTCTCCCCATATCCTCGCTGTCTATACCTATATATAGACATACATACATATATATATGGACACACACAAATATATACATATATAGACACACATACATACATACATACACACATACATATCTTTATGTTTTATTTATTAATTTTAAAGACAGGGAAATGATCGAAAACAACTTCTTCCTACACAAATTTCTTTTAGTAAATGTAAAACTAAATTTTAGATTTATTAAACCATCTATTTTAAATAGAAACTTGCTTATATGTAACTATCCATGTAGTAGGAAGGATAAGAGATGCTCAACAACAACTATAATATGAAGATACAAATGTTTAGAACTCATAGAGAGTGGTACTATATGATACAAATTTAGGCCTTGAAAAAAGCTGTTTCTATTGCCTTTGAAATGCCCAGATAAGCTCTAAGTATCCCTCACGAATTTTTGACACATTCATATTTCAGTATAAAAATCAAACTTTTAAAAACATGTGATATGAACATTTTGTAAAATATTAATAATTTGACAAGGAAAGAAAATAGGATGAAGGGAAGTGAGAAAAAGTCAGCTAAATTGTCTGTTTTCTAAAGGCCCCAGCTCAGAGAAAAAAAGTCAATATTCTACAAATGTCACTCTGCTTGTTATAACTATTTTTAATATTATTAAGACCATCCCCCAAATCCACATAAAGGTATAATTGAAACTTTCATATTCTGAATATAGGTCAACATTTCCCAAACTGCATTTCACAGAATACCAATTTTGTAAAAAATTTCTTTGGGTTACATTTTTAAAAGAAAATTTTCTTTTGCTGTCAAATAGGGTTGTAAATTCTGGGTTAATCATTTAGGGAAAGTCTGTAGGACTTTCCTGAAATTCAATATAATTATCCATTTGGAGAACACAGCAATTGCACTGCTTATTTGAACATAAAGTTCTTTTTCTTTCAGTTTATTGCAAAATTTTTTTTTTCATGTGCACAATTTGGACTACTAAAGAGATGTTTAAGGGACTTATGTTAAGCCCAAGACTAAAAAGATGAGACTGGTTAGAAGTTATTCCATTGCTATCCCTGGCCAGGTCTATTTTAAGCCAAAAAAATCTATCTATCTATCTATCTATCTATCTATCTATCTATCTATCTATCTATCCATCCATCCATAGCTATCTATCTATGTATCTATAAATTTATTTATCTATCTGTATCTTATATGGCTTTGTTTATAAGATTTATAAAGGTCAGATGGCACAGCACCAGGTTGCTTGAAATTAGGGCAGTTAGAGATTTTCCAGAAGATTTTCTTTTTAGAACAGACATGATCTCAGATGGTGATTCAGGCTCTGAAGAGAAAAGCTGATGACTGAAGGAAGATGTAAATTGAAGATTATGTTTAGATTCAATATATTTTTCAGCTTGTTTTTCTCTCTGAAATGAGAAATTTAACTGGTATATTCTGTAATATAGAGACATATATGATCAAGGGAGTAATAATACTTATTCTTGAAGGAGAGGGGATTTCATTCTAAATAGGCTTGAAGTATGATTTGTTAAAATAGAATTGGTTAAATATATTGTAAATATGATATACAGGATGTCCACAAAGTTCATGTGTGATTTTAAATTGCACATTATTTTAAATTACACACAGACTTTATGTATACCCTGAATTTCATTTAGACTATCATTTCCACATAGCAAGACACTCGCGTGCTGATAATCTGAGTATTGGCTCTGCCTTTTGTGTTGCTGTGACTCTACAGAGTATTAATGTGAATAGTTACCAGGGGCTGACATTAGGATGAAGTGAGGGAGGTGCTGTCCTTGGGGGTGGAAGTTAAGGAGTTGCAAAAACACCCAGGAATTAGTATAAATGGTATTTAAGGAAACATTTAATAGTCAAAATTAAAGTAAAAAATTCATGATGAACAAAACATCAACACTTTGAATAAAGACAGAATCAAAATATTGATTTTTCCTTTTGCTTTTAGGCTCCACTATGGCACAGAAAGGTCCTGGTCTTCAAATAAGACTTCTTTAATTGAAATTTCCCAAGGCTGCCCTCTGTCAGTCTTGCAGCTAAGGATCCTTGTTCGCAATAAGTCTATTTTAATTGTAACAGATATGAACAAGCACATTTGAACACAAACAGTTTAATTCACTCACTTAAGGAGATATTTTATCAACAAACATTGAGGATTTATTAACCAGATTAAGATTAAGGTGATTGTTTTTCTTTTTCTCTAAACTAATTTGTAAATAGCCATACCCTAGATTTCATATTGATGTGGAGTACAAATACTGCTTATTACTATTCTGGGAAAGCCCAAGAAAGTGGACACAAGATCAAAGAAAGAGTCCTGGATTCTGAACACCTCTAAACTACCTTTTAGTCTCTCAAGGTAAATATCATTTTTTGACAAATTAAAAGCAAAATCAGGATATGAATATTCTTTTTCTTTTATAAACATGTTAGACCTATTTTAATAATTATTCTAGGGATTAGAATGAGAAAGGTGGTTAGTTTTGTCTAAAATAACTTCCATGTTCCATCTCTTAAGAAAATGGGTAAAAAAATAAAAATAAACAAAAATAGGTTCTATGAACTATTATTCTACTGCCCTCTGTTGTTTAGTAGTGGATAATAATGCTGTTGGATAGGATGAAGAATCTAGTGAAACAGCTTTACCAAAGCAGTTGTATATTCCTGTCTTCTATGCACATATTAATAACCCAGCTTGTTCCCTAGAAGGAAAAGCATATGTGTTTTATATTTGGAAATGAAAAATTTCTTAGGATATTTTCTACTTTGACATTCACATTTCAGCACACCATATGACACATTAAAATTTATTAAATTTAACTTATTCATTTTAACAAAAATAACACATTTAAGAATAACTATTATGGTATACAAATGTCCAGAGAAGTCCCCCAAAGTCTATATTCAGAGATAAACACAATGGACATTTGATTCTATTATTCCAGAGATTGCTGTACATACTCTTAGTCAAAAATATTTGCAAACAACTATTCCTAAGTGAACGTTTCCCTTACTAGGTGCAGTGAGGGCTATTTAAAACAGAAAAAAAAAAAAAACAAACAAAACAAACTACCCGATAACCTAAGGAACATGTAAGTATGGGGGAAACATCAAACTACAGAGGAAAAAAGAATGGTGGCTTGCTATTGTAAAAATCAACAACATATGAAGAAATAAGAAGCAAATGAAGTGGAGTTTATTTCTACATTGAGGCAGTTATGGAAGATTTCTCCATTTTGGAGAAAGCTTCAAAGAGGAGGCAAAATGACATTACTGCAGGTGTCACGTGAAGATTTCTTAAAGGTAATGGTGACTTGTACTACAAGAAGAATTCTTATTGATAATAGGGCAAAAATACAAAACCTCAAACAACAACAACAACAAAAATTGACTGAGCTTACTCCAGAATGTGAGCTCATTGAGTGCAGTATTTCATGGTGTTGGAGGCATTCTCAGCTCAAGACGTAATGCAGAAAAAGCCACCAAAAAAATTGAAGAAAATGAAATATTTTCCAAAAAGAGAGGAGAGGGGGAGGGGAAAGATGGCCGACTGGAAGCAGCTTCTGACAGAGGCTCCTGTCCAAAAGGAAAGATAACCTCCAGAAACTGCCCAATTGAGCTGAAGACTGGGAGAGAGAGAGAGATAACTGCAGAGATAAGCTGAGAGAGAGAAGTGATAACTGCAGGTCACCTCACAGGCAAGCTGCGACTTCAAGAAACCAAGCTTCAGGCAGAAAAACTAAACTAAAGTTTTCCACCATTCTGAACTTCCAGGACACCCTTCCCCCCAAACCTGACACACCAGAAGGCTGAAAATGAGGAAGAAGGACTTGGGCAGCACCCACTCTCCCTATCTGCAGGACTAGGCGGGAATCCCCCCACCACTGCAACCCCGAGTGGCACACCAGTGGGTCTGCTGCCAGCAGTGGCCAGGAAATCTGCTGGGACTGCCATATGGCCAAATTAGCACCCAGTTGTGCCTTGACCCAACGCCAGCAGCTGCCAGGAACTCCTCAGGATTCCTGTGCAACCCCGACTGGCACCCCACTGGGCCTTGGCCAGCTACCAGCAGCGGCCAGGAAGTTCGCCAGGACTTCCACACGCCAAGCTGTGCCCTGCTTGGCCCAATCCGTGCCATAGGCCCGCCACCCAAGGTGGCCAGGAACTCCACTTTATCAGGACCACCGAGCAGCCCCAATTGGCACACCACCAGGCCTTGGCCTGCCCCCAGCAGTGGCCAGGAAGTCTGCCAGGACTTCTGTGTGATGCTGATCTGTGCCTTACCAGGCCTCGGCCTTCTGCCTGCCGGATCCCGGCCCAGGTCCGATCTGTGCCCCAGACCCGCCACCCACAGCGGCCAGGAACTCCACTCCACTGGGACCCCCACGCAGCCCCATTGGCATCCCGTGGGGCCTTGACCCACAGCCACCAGTGGCCAGGAACTTCGCCAGGACTGCTGCCTGGCTCCGATCCCTGCCCCAGGCCTGCCGTCCTCCCTCTGGAGCCCTCCTCCCAGCCAGAGACTGCTGGAGGCATGGGCTCCCTTTGCAAATGCCACTGGGTGCCCTATCCCACACCCTGCTGCTTGATCTGGGTGTGCCACACTCCAGTGCTGCTCCAGCAGCCAGAACTCCCTGGGTGGAGTTCTCAGAGGAGCTACACAGGGTCACTCCCTACAAAGATCCAGTAACAACAGAGTGATCCTTCTGGGGTCTGATCTGGGAGAGACACCTCCCTAATTCTGAGGATGGTCATAGAAAACTGAAAAATAATCATGAGGTAGAATCAACAGAAAAACTCTGGCAATATGAATAATCAGAGTAGATCAACTCCCCCAAGGAATGACAAGGTAGATACAGCACATGATCCCTTGCATAAGCAAATGGCTGAGATGTCAGAAATTGAATTCAGTCTGGATAGGAAATAAGATCGGTGGAATGGAAGAAAAAGTGGAATTAGTATTTCAGGCTGTAATCCAAAAGCTGACCAAAAGATGTCTGAAGAATTGAACAAATTCAAAGACAAAATGACCAAAGATCAAGAAGTTGCAGCCCTCAAAGATCAGAGAAATACAGTATAATCCCTCAGTAACAGAATGGAGCAAGCAGAAGAAAGGATTTCTGACATGGAAGACAAAGCTTTTGAACACTCCCAAACTTCCAAAGAGGAAGAGAAATGGAAGGCAAAAACGGATCATTCTCTCAGACAGCTCTGGATAACTCGAAGAAAACCAATATTCACCTTATAGGGATACCTGAAAACAATGAAGTGGCATCACAAGGCACAGAGTGTCTTCTTTATGATATTATGAAAGAGAACTTTCCAGACATGCCAAGAGATTCTGAAATTCAGATAGACAGTTTCAGAACCCCAGCACGACCCAACCCAAATAAGACATCCTCCAGGCACATCATAATTAAGTTCACTAAAGTTAATATGAAGGAGAAAATTCTGAAAGCAGCCAGATGTAAGAAATCTATTACCTACAAGGGGAAGAATATTAGAATAACTGCAGATCTCTCTGATCAAACCTTTCAAGCTGGAAGAGAATGGTCATCGACTTTTAATCTCCTAAAACAAATTAACTTTCAATTCAGGATCCTGTATCCAGCTAAATGGAGTTTCATTTATGATGGAGAAATTAAATACTTCAACGACATCCACATGTTGAAGAAATTGCTGTAACTAAACCAGCTCTCCAGTGTATTCTCAGACCTACCCTCCATAATGACCAGCATAATCCTCCACCACAAAAGTAAACTCACCCAGAAACTTTTTATCAAATTTAAACTTCCACAGTGATGAAAGGATTAAAAATGTCCACTGGACTTTCTAGAGATTCATCACTGTTTTCAATTAATGTGAATGGTTTAAATAGTCCTCTAAAGAGGCACAGGTTGGCTGACTGGACATAAAAACTCAGGCCAGATATCTGCTCAATACAAGAATCTCATCTTACCTTAAAAAATAAATTTTGGGGCGGCGCCTGTGGCTCAGTGAGTAGGGCGCCAGCCCCATATACCGAAGGTGGCCGGTTCAAACCCAGCCTTGGTCAAACTGCAAAACAGAAAAATAGCCGGGCGTTGTGGCGGGCGCCTGTAGTCCCAGCTACTTGGGAGGCTGAGGCAAGAGAATTGCCTAAGCCCAGGAGTTGACGGTTGCTGTGAGCTGTGTGACGCCACGGCACTCTACCGAGGGTGATAAAGTGAGACTCTGTCTCTACAAAAAAAAAAAAAATAAATAAATTTTGACTCAAGGTGAAGGGATGGTCATCTATTTTCCAGGCAAATGGAAAACAGAAAAAAGCAGGTGTTGCAATCTTATTTGCAGATACAATAGGCTTTAAACCAACCGAAGTAAAGAAGGATAAAGCTGGACATTTCATATTTGTTAAAGGTACCATTCAATATGATGAGATTTCAATTATTAATATTTATGCACCCAACCAGAATGTCCCTCAATTTATAAGAAAAACTCTAATAGACATGAGTAACTTCATATCCTCCAGCTCCATAGTAGTTGGAGATTTTAATATCCTTTAGCAGTGTTGGATAGATCCTCCAATAAGAAGCTAAGTAAAGAAATTTTAGATTTAAACTTAATCATTCAACAACTGGATTTAATAGACATCTACAGAACATTTCATTCTAATAAAATTGAATACACATTCTTCTCAGCACATACTCCAAAATTGATCACACCTTTTTTAACAAGTCTAACCTCAGTACATTTAAAAGAATAGTAATTATTCCTTGCATCTTCTCTGACCATCATGGAATAATATTTGAACTCAATAGCAACAGGAATCTGCATACTCTTACAAAAACATGGAAATTATATAAGCTTATGCTGAAGGATAAATGGGTCATAGAGGAGAATAAGAAGGAAATTACCAAATTTTTGGAACAAAATGACAAAGAAGACACGGACTATCAGAACCTCAGGGATACTGTAAAAGCAGTCCTAAGAAGGAAATTTATAGCACTGCAAACCTTCCTCAAGAGAATGGAAAGAGAGGAAGTTAACAACTTAATGGGACATCTTAAGTAACTGGAGAAGGAAGAACATTTGAACCCCAAACCCATCAGAAGAAAAGAAATACCCCAAATGAGAGCGGAATTAAATGAAATTGAAAACAAAAGAATTATACAAGAGATCAATACATCAAAAAGTTGTTTTTTGGAAAAGGTCATAAAATAGATAAATAGTTGGCTAACCTAATCAGGAAAAAGAGAATAAATTTCTAATTTCATCAATCAGAAATGGTAAAGACGAAATAACAACAGACCCCTCAGAAATTCAAACAATACTTAACGAATATTACAAGAAACTTTACTCTCAGATATATGAAAATCTGAAGGAAATCGACCAATGCTTGGAAGCACAACACCTAACAAGACTTAGCCAGAATGTAGTGGAAATGTTAAACAGACATATATCAAGTTCTGAAATAGCATCAACTATAAAAAAAAATCTCCCTAAAAAGAAAAGCCTGGGACCAGATGGCTTCATGTCAGAATTCTACCAAATCTTTAAAGAAGAACTATTACCTATATTACTAAACCTATTCCAAAATATAGAAAAAAAAAAGAATACTACCCAGCACATTCTATGAAGCAACTATTACCTTGATCCCTAAACCAGGGAGAGACCCAACAAAAAAAGAAAACTATTGACCAATATCACTAATGAATATTGATGTAAAAATATTTAATAAGACATGAACAAACAGAATACAAAAACACATCAAACAAATTATACACCATGACCAAGTGGGCTTTATTCCAGGGTCTCAAGGATGGTTCAATATATGTAAATCTATAAATGTAATTCAGCACATAAACAAATTAAAAAATAAAGAGCATATGATTCTCTCAATTGATGCAATAATTGACAATATTGAGCATCCCTTCATGATCAGAACACTTAAAAAAATTGGTATAGAAGAGACATTTCTTAAACTGATAGAGGCCATCTACAGCAAACCCATAGTCAAAATCATATTGAATGGAGTTCAATTAAAAGCATTTTCACTTAGATCAGGAATCAGGCAAGGTTGCCCACTGTCTCCATTGCTCTTCAACATTGTAATGGAAGGTTTAGCCATTGCAATCAGGGAAGAAAAGACAATCAAGTGTATCCACATAGGTTCAGAAGAGATCAAACTTTCACTCTTTGTAGATGATATGATTGTATATCTGGAAAACACCAGGGATTCTACTACAAACCTCCTAGAAGTGATCAAGGAATGTAGCAATGTCTCGGGCTACAAAATCAACACCCATAAATCTGTAGCCTTTATATATACCAACAATAGCCAAACTGAAGAAACAGTCAAGAACTCTATTCCTTTCACAGTAGTGCAAAAGAAGATAAAATATTTGGGAGTTTACCTAAAAAAGGATGTGAAAGATCTCTATAAAGAGAACTACGAAACTTTAAGAAAAGAAATAGCTGAAAATGTTAACAAATGGAAAAATATACCATGCTCATGGCTGGAAAGAGTCAACATTGTTAAAATGTCTATATTACCCAAAGCATTATATAATTTTAATGCAATTCCTATCAAAGCTCCATTGTCATATTTTAAAGATCTCGAAAAAATACTTCGTTTTATATGGAATCAGAAAAAACCTGTGATAGCCAAGACATTACCAGAATAAAAACAAAGCAGGAGGAATCATGCTACCAGACCTAAAACTACTATAAATTGATAGTGATCAAAATAGCATGGTACTGGCAAAAAAACAGAGAGGTAGATGTTTGGAAAAGAATAGAGAACCAAGAGGTGAATCCAGCTACTTACCATTGTTTGATGTTTGACAAGCCACTGAAAAACATTCAGTGGGGAAAAGACTCCCTATTTGGCAAATGGTGCTTGGTGAACTGGCTGCCAACCTGTAGAAGACTAAAACTGGACCCACACCTCTCACCATTAACTAATGTAGACTCTCACTGGATTAAAGATTTAAACTTAAGACGTGAAACTATCAAAATATTAGAAGGAAGTGCAGGGGAAACTCCTGAAAGAATTGGCTTGGGTGAATATTTTATGAGGAGGACTCCCCAGGCAATTGAAGTAGTATCAAAAATACACTACTGGGACCTGATCAAACTAAAAAGCTTTGTACAGCCAAGAACATCATAAGTATAGCAAGCAGACAGCCCTCAGAATGGGAGAAAATATTTGCAAGGTTTGCAAATATT
>CAUYON010188395.1:0-17726 GCA_963573935.1 Arctocebus calabarensis
TCTAATTCCCAGCATGTGAGTTTTTATTGGCTTAATCTTAGTGGCTAAAACCTCTTGGTATCTCACTTTCCATTTTATAATCCACTGATCACAGCGAAATTTCAGGAGGTAACTGTTGCAGCCCATTATAGCCTATGGCTATGGGGCGTGAGAGTTATAAGAAATACCTGTATAGCTCCAGAATGGAACACCTGGGTGGAAAGGGCATGGAGAGGGATTTAGCTCTCCTAACAAGCATGAGAGCTCGCGAGATGAGAGCAGTGGTGAATTGGCAGTCACTGCACCTGTGGTGTTGAGAGGCATGAGATCAGCCTTATATTAGGCTGGAGGAGAAGACAGTCAGGAGCATGCGCATTCTATCACAGACCCGCTTACTCTGACTCTGTCTCCTCTCCTGCCTGCAGAATGCCAGCACGGCGCCTCTCTGCGGAAGATTACAAAGCTCTGCTAAAGACTAAGATCTACCTTTTTAAGAAGACTGCTTTATTCCCTCTAAGACTCTATCTCTCCCTCTAAAGTAGATAGCTCTCAGGCATCTAAGAGAAACTATTTCTGAGCAAGGTAACTTAGCGGTCCGTGTCCGGAACCTAGTTAAGCAGGGCCTCTGAGACCTGGCCAGTCCTGGGCCCTGACAAGTGGTGTCAGAAGTCACATGTGACAGTAACAGCTCTTCTCTCCCACAAGGTATCCAGAAAACTAGCTTCCAAGAGAAGATCTGATTCCCCAGGTGAATTCTTATGTTTTAGCTATTCTACACAGTCCCTTCTCATTTAACTTCAATAGGTTCTTGGAAAATTTGATATTAAGCAAAATAAGGTATTATGAAGCCAATTTCATCATTGGCTAATTGATATAAATCAAAGTTAGTTCCTACGACATATTTATGTTCATAAAACATCACCAAACTTCTCAATAAAAACCAAAACACCTCTAATGTTAAATGTTAAAATAAATATAAGCTACACATACATTTAGGAAAAGATCTTTAAAAATAAGTAGGATCACTGTTTACTCAGTTACTCCAGGTAAGGGTCACAGGGTCTCTCTGGGCAGCTCAGGGAGCAGGGATGGAACCCACCCTGGACAGGAAGCCATCTGATCACAAGATGAGCTCATCACAAACCTCCACTCACTCATGGAGACAACATAACATCTAATTCACCAAACAGGCACAGTTTGGGGGTGGAAGGAAAACAGAATACTTGGAGAAAATCCACTCAGACACATGTGGGCACAGTAGGAATCAATTTTTTCCCCATCAACACTATAATGAAACAGTGTTGAATAAAATGACATTGTCTGAGGACCTGCTATAATTATATCACAGTGCCATTTACATCTCACCATTCTCTATACTGTACCTTGTACTACAGATACAGCCACTGTGTGTTTTAGCTTCTTTTCCATTTACCACATTAAGATTAGCTAAGCACAAAGGGATGAGCTTAGAAATAGGATAAAATATGAAAATTGTTCATACCTACATTAATGTCTCTCAACAAAAGTGTTCATAACCAAAAGTTATATATGTTTGTATAATTATGAAGTCCTAGTAAAAGTTTTACAAGTCAACAAATTTAAAAATCTTCATGTCTTTCTGTAATTTTCATCTGTATAATGTTATTATAAAAAGTCAAAAGAAACAAAAAATCATTTATATTAAAAGGTACATCTTCAATATATTTCTAGGAAAACAGAAAATAAAAGATAACCAGTATCTGTCATAATCGGTTTAAGCATTGCATCAGGGAACCTATGGAGAATGTCTTGGGTATCAGAGACCCATGACTCTCTGATATGTCTCTCTGATGGCAATACCATGTAAAGTATTCTCACCTACCTGTTATTTCAAAAGTGATCGATAGGAAAGGTGCAGCACTAGACTTCGACGTACTCTGATATTTACTTTCTGAAATAACAGGGAAAAGGCACCATAAGCATAGCCTTTCTTTTTTCCTTTTCAAAAAAACTTTGAAGTGGGTTTATTTGTGGAAACTATAGATAAAAGACTGCAGTAATAAATACTGTGCATTTAATTTAGGAATACTATGACTATTCTATTTTCTGCTGAACATAGGAGTTGGATATATACACACGTTTATATATATAAATATCTCCTTCTGTCTATTCACTCACAGCTCAATCATCCTTCTCGCCACCTATCTTCCCATTACTCCTCCAGTTCTTTCTGGTATATCTCATTATATGTCATCATACAGGCTCATTACCTAGGATGACTTTCTTAACAAACTCCTACCCACAAACTCTGTCCCGATTTTAGTGTGGGACTTTTTTGGTTTGTTTTCTGTAGAGGAATGTTTTTTGTTTACGTTTTGTATAAGTCACTGTTAGCTTTGTGGTGCCTTATAACGAATTTCTCTCATTTAAAAACATGTTCACTCTGCACCAAATGTAAGAATTTCTTGACTTACTATAGCTAAAATCTACTTTTATTTCAACTCCAGCTCTTAAAAAAAAAAGATCAGTTTACTTCCATGCATCCAATGATCAGCAATATTTTCATCAGCTTTCTAGGAAGTGTACAACTAATTTTCCCCATGGGCAAGGCCTGTTTCTGTTACACTCTGGTAAGGGCAGATTTCATGCCAGTATAAGCTGGATATTCTTCACAGCCTACTGGAATTCTGATCAGCTGGCTGAACAGGAATAGTCAAGGGTTTTACTTCTAGCTTTTCTCAGCAAGAAATGTGTCAAGCCTTTCTTCCAAAGAAGTGATAGAGTGGAAATTTTGCTCACCATTATATTGTGGGGGAAGAGTTATCATAATTGGGAGTATTACCTATAGCTAGCAGCAGTATATGAATAAAATATAAACTCTCTCTAATATCAAGTAGATATATTTTTCTTATTGTCCATAGATGCTATCACCAACTTAAACAACATCTGATCATATAGTTCGACTGATACAAATAACATAATCACATTTTAGATATTATACCAAATGCATTGCATTTTAAAGGTATATATTTCAATTTTCCAGAACTGAAATATAATACTTCCAAGGATGAGATTTTTTCTGGCCAGTTCGGTGAGTCAGTTAATAGTAGTGAACGCACGAGGGAATAACGTGACTAATGTCTCCTTGCCTTTATGCCAACAAGGTGCTCATTACCATTCCTCTGTGTAATATGATGTGCCAAAGTATTAAAAGAACTTTATGTGAATGTCACATCTCTTGCTTTCAGCATTTTTGTATCAAGAAATGTTATTTTTTGACTGAAAATATTTTATTGTGAATTAAGTGTTTTTAAAATCTTGGGTACATGTAAAAACAAATCATCTACAGAACAGATAATGTGAATCTGTGTGAAGAACAGTGTAGACTTACTCTCCTAATTAAGTAAAAAATGAATTCGTTCTAAGGCAGGTTGTTCATGATTATACAGTCAAGGTTTCTTGAAATTCATCTTACTAGGATTAGTCGGCAGGTTGTTCTGAGTGGTTTCTCTCTATAAGGTCAGCCTTCATTCTTCCATATTAGTTAAATGGCATAGACTGTGAACAATCTTCACAGCTCACATTCTAATAGTTCTCCTTTCACACATATTTCTAGTCTTTATATGTCACCCCTGGGATGTGGGTATACTGGATATGTTTCCAAATGGGAAATGTTAAGTATTCCTGGGAGCAATTTCACATAGTCTAAATTCTGCCGAATAAAAGCTGTAACTGTTAGGGAGAATCACTGGTTTTGCAAAGATGGTAAGAGGCTTATTAGTATTCTTGGCATTTTATAGGAAAGGACACAAATCCCCAAGTTATTCATATATATGTACATTATAAATATTTATTTTAGGTGAATTAATGACTTCTACATCTATTGACCTTTGCTTTGGCATTTGCTTTAGTACAACAAATATAACTTAATGGTGATATTCTTTCTGTTTTCTTTTCTTTCTGTAACTTTATTTTTGGTCTCCGCAGTGATTTGGCAAGGGTAGGGTAGACTCTATAAAAAATGGTTTAAAAAATATCCAGTTGTAATTCAGAATTCTGAAGGATCTTTTGAAAGTAATAACCTATAGGACATAATTGACATTCAGAAACTAAAACTTGATCTACCTCTAGCAATGAAATTATACTACTCTGAAAGGACTGTGACAATAAATCAACTTAAGAGTGTTAAAGTGCAGACATTAAAGTAGCCAAGAAAATATTAATGTACTAACATTACATGTTTTATGCTACTTCCTTATAACTTGAAGATACATTAGTAGTAAAATGTATCCCTAGGCTAGATTCTTAAATGAGTTGACATACTATGAAAAATTAGTCTGCATGGAACAATTAAATTTTGGAAGTTGCAGATGTAAAAATAGATAAAAACTTGTGTTTATCTTCCACAAATCCCTGGTGTCACTCCTTTTGGGGAGGGACAGAAAAGACATCTCTTATTTCAGTGATTAGAATGTTAATTTCTCCTGGTTAGTTTCTAGGCTTTTGATCATTCTTGCTCATGTTCCCTCCCTGAATATCTCCTTTATTTGGTCTTTTGTTTCCTGGGATATAATGGGACCTTCATCCTTATTCTTTTCTAACCAAAATATTTTCTAGGAAATACTAGCCTGTCCTATTCTACCCTACCCTATCCTATCCCACCCTACCCTATCCACAACTTACCAAAGACAACAAGCTCATCTTAACTGGCAGATTTGTTTGCTCTTTGTGTTCTGCAGAGTACAAATTGTTCTCTCAGCCTGGAATAAGTTGGTCACCTTCTTGCATTTAGGACCAACTTATCTGCAAGAAGTGGACCCACTATCACTCAGCTCAAGTACCACCTGCCCTGTGAAGGTTTCTAGGACCCTCCTACAGTCACTCTCAGTCAGACTCAGTAGTAGAGCATAGCATGTTGTATTATTTATGAGTTTACTTATGTGTCCTGATGATGACTTTGGGGAGTTCCACAACATGAAATCTGTATTGCTATTTCTATCCACACTATCTTACATAATTTGTAGAACTCTGTTGGCAGCTAATTGATACAGGTTGAATGGACTAGTGACCCCTCAGATAAAAGAAGTATAAGAACTGCTTACAGCACTGCTTAAAAATGGCCATATTTGGGGCAGCACCTGTGGCTCAAAGGAGTAGGGTGCCAGCCTCATATACCCGAGGTGGTGGGTCAAACCTGCCCCAGCCAAAACCTACAAAAAAAGGGCCATATTTGTGGGGATTTTAGAGCTACTAATTTATCATAAACTTGATAGAGTAATGAAAAAAATTTTAGAGTAATATTGGTATACAATAATATATACTTTTAGCGATAGCTATATTTGATTAATGAATTCTTTAGAACACTTATTGTCTCTGGCCCAAAACTGAGATTAAAAATAATCTAAGATATGTCAATCAAACAATTAAAGGGTTAAAACGAAAAATTATGCCTTTGGGTTAAAGGTTTCTTTTTCTGTGGTTTTTATTCTGTATTTACTTCTTTTAAATTCAAAATTAAAATATTATTTAATATCATATTTAACGTATTTTTACCTATACTTTAACAAAATGAGATTTTTTTTAACAAGCAGGTTTAACTTCTTATATAAAGAAAATTTTAGATTACAGAATATATAAGTGTACTATATATGTGTACTTACAAAGGGAATCTTTATTCTAGTTTTATGATTAATTACCCCTGCTAGATTTTGATGCAGTGGTTGATTCAGGAGGAATTTAAGTTAAAAAGTATAAAAAGAGACGCGTCAGCCAATCAGAACTGACCGAAGATGGAGTTGTAGTAATTTTTTAATTCCATAAGGTGGGTTACTGTTTACTATAAGGAATGCTAACTGTGATACAGGCTGAAACATGGCTCTTCGTGCCCCAGTGGCTACGTACATACCCCCCAAGAGTGATCACATGCTGGGTCCCTCTCAGTGAGTTCTTGAGAAGAAAGCCCTGTTTACCTTCTCTGCCCTTGTGGGCATGTAAGTGGGAGAGAAGGTCTTCGTTGGCCTGGGCACAATAGGCTTCTCGGGTCTGGATGCCTCCTCCGCAGAGGGCCGTCTGGTTGCCACGCCTCTTGTCCTGCTGACTGAGCAAGGGGTCCACACGGCACTCTGTCCACTCCGTAGTTCTCCAGCCATACCTGGATTGAGAAAATGCCCATGATGGCAACTGTATTTTATTGAATACAACTTTTCTTCACTCCACTTATGAATTCATCTAAAAGCCATTTTCCTCTAGAATGCATTGTAGACATCTATGATGCAAATGCAGTTTCAATCCTTTCTCCATTATGCTCAGCAGTGTTCCATTTAGAGAGGGGTTAAATTTAGGGTGATCCTGTTTTAATTGCAACTACTGGAAGTTACTTATAAATATTTTATGAAAAGAGAGCAGAATGCTGAAAACACAAAATTTTATGTTCAATTAAGCTGAACCCAGACTTGCCCTTTCTTGATGCTTATAAACAAAGGCGGACTGAATCTAGAATGGAAAATATCCTAAGTGATGATGAATGTAAATGTTTGTTTTGCCCCTTAAGTAAAATGAATGAAAATTGCTTATTCATACTGAAACAAAATTATAATTGTATGTTAGCATTTAAAAA
Source organism: Arctocebus calabarensis (assembly GCA_963573935.1). Lineage (NCBI taxonomy): Eukaryota > Metazoa > Chordata > Mammalia > Primates > Lorisidae > Arctocebus > Arctocebus calabarensis. Next base: position 6,575 of record CAUYON010188395.1, read on the forward strand.
TGTAACAGGACAATTCAGAGTTTTTATTGTCAATAATTTTTTTTTCTTTGTAGCATGGGGGATCGCTGATGAGTGCTGATGAATGCTGCAGAGAGCTAACGTTTCTATCTAATCAGTGGAAACCAGGAAAGACGATCTATGATGCTCAATTAAAGCTCCTATCAAGATGCTGATGTGAAAGAAAGGTTAGGGATTTTCAGTCCAACATGTGCTTGGAAGAGATAGCCAGGGACCATTCCCTGATGCCACTACAGATAGGACGGGACGGTAGTACTCCACCACAAGGAAAATGAATATTCTAAACATACAAAGAAAAAGGCACATGTAGCATGTTGTGACACTTTAACTTAGATGAGCAGGCCACCTACATACAAATGGAGGTGCTAGTGTTCATTTCAATCAGAAAAGCCAAAAAGATTAAATGAGGCCTCAGATGTCTGATCAAGATCACAGAGACATATACGGCCTGCAAAGTTGCATGTATTCACTATCCGCCCCTTGGCAGAAAATGTTTGCCAGTTACGTGATATAGAAAACACACAAACACAGAGTTACTGCCAAAAATCTAGCCTTCATGGAGATTTGGAAATACAACATCTTAAAGATGCTTTCATTATGCAAAACCAGCAGGTATGTGTGTGTGTGTTTTAGAGCAGTGCTTATAAAGAAATATTTTACTATTCTACTTAGTGTGTGTAAAAATCATTTCTCAACAGATTGTTCAGCTGAAATTAAACAGCTGAACAAAAGAAATCTGGGCAGATACTGCACCTTTATTTATTTACTCACGTGGCACAGGGGGCAACACCATCTCCTTGAGACAAACAGGGTTCTTTTTCCTCAAGTTCGGGGCACTCCTTTTCATCACCAATCGGAAACTGCCTGATGGTGCGAGTCCTCTCCCGAGTGCCGGCAGGGGATGCCGCATCGTGGCATGTTTTTGAGCAGGGGCTCCATTCCGACCACTCAGAAACCTGGCACTCCTTGGTGATCACACAGGACTGGAAGGTCAATGGCAACTTCTCTTGCTGGCAAAAGCTGAAAAAGCATCGATATTGTCATTACAGACTCATAGTCTGAAGTTTGTCTTGCTCACTCCAGAGTTAGGTATTAGCTTGCATTTCTATTTTTACATGGAGGTGTGATTCCAAGTTCATTGAAGATATATCAACGTTTATGATGTGGAAAAGTAGTTAGACTCAAAACTAACATTTGCTTTTCCTCCTTTTCTCTAAGAGTTGTTAACCATCTATAGGAAAGAGAAAATAAAGGGGATTGAGCAAAATTAGCTGAAGCTAAGTTTACCATATTGTTCATTTTACTCATTCCAGATTTGTTTTAATTTAGAAAATGAGAAACCAAGAACTGTTAACATATGCTAATTTACATTCTGTTTAGTGATGTAAATAAACATGCCCAGATAACTTAATACAATGTTGTTTTGAGCAGAAAATGTGCCTATAGCATTATTTTTAATATCACTTGGAACTTTAGATGTGACTACAATTATAATGTATGCTTATTCAAATACATCCACTTCTCCATTTATAACTACATATATGTGGGTATCCTAATTAAATACATCATAGATATTAGAACTATACATCTATTTACCCAAATGCTGTACAGATATCCTCTAAATATATCTCTAATGTTTATTTTATCAGTAAAACTCTATTTCCACTTGAATTAGAGGAATGCTGGATTCTAAAATCGTAGTATCTATATATGAAGGTGAAGATGATGTATGGACATCGAGGACTAAGGGCATATACACTCTGAGGCATTTTCCTGGAATTCCATGGACTCATGTTGATTCTTAGCTGAATTCTTGCCCATTCTCAACAATCAATAGTGCGTATTTACAAGGTAGCTCTCACCATGAAGAGCCATCTGGTCCAATGGGAAAATGCACTGATAATTCTGTCTTATCACTCGGGCACTCTATATAACTGAAGTAATCAACCATAGAGAGATGCTAGTCCTTTTTAATGTAACAACTCACATTCGATTTTCTTAATCCTACTGGCATGTGCACGAAATTGCATTTCTAGGAGACAATTGCAGCTCAAAGCCTCACAGGCAATTTGTCTGAGCTGTGAGAAGTTGAGAAGGAAGATCACCTGAGACAGGTGGTAAAAGGGCTCTGTGAGTCAACCCTGTTTTCTCTGCAACAACTCAGAGGACCAATTTCTGCTCAAATGTATTGACATACTATCCAAGGAGCAAAATTTTCCCTGTGATGAAGAAATTCTCACGCTTATGAGTTTATCCATGAAAATCAGGCAAAATAATGACCAAATAATGCAACTCCTCTTACCAAATTCTAAATATTTCATTTCCTTTAGATATATTTCTTGTCCTTCCTGATATTATTTTCATTATATTTATAATATATCTATAATATTATGCACAATCTATTATACCCATATTATTCTTTTTCTAATGCTTTTTAAGCTTGTTTTCTATGTACAGGCACAAGTTTAACAATCCCTTTCAACTTTTTGTAGAGAATGCGACCATTGGTTAACTGCCTCCAATTAGTTACCCTGATAAACGTTGGAATGTCAACTATGTTACTAGGTCAGATGAGTTATGTTAAAATTATCCCTTTAGATAAATTATACCAGCACTGGGGAAACTATAAATTATTGCTAAGTATCTATAGCTTTGGGCTTCCCTCCATCTATCAACTCCTGGCACATGGCTTGTCCTTTGTGGTGACCTTGGAGGCTAGGTCTGTCGGATCAAGAGGTCTTAGCTCATGAAGGAAACAAAACTTTTAAACCAGGGAACCCCCTAGACCTGGCTGATGTAGAATTCATCTTCTCATATCTGCGTTGCACTGCGTGTGTTATCTAGGGGAACTTTCACCAGTTAAGGAATGTCTGATACAACAGTAGCAACAAGTTCTTGTTCCCGTTCCATATCATTCTAAGCAGACAAATGCCAAGTATTGAATATTGGTAGAGCCTAAGTTTAAAACTTAATGCCTTGTTTAATACTCTGAGTAATCTTTTTAAGTTGGCATCACTATTAGTTTTACTTCATAAAGATACAGCCTCTCAGAGAATAGGAAATGTTGAAAACATCATACAGCAGGAAAGTAGTTCCCTGGAATTTGAACTTGGATTTTCTGAAAGCAGAGCCCATTTTCTTAACCACTCACTCTGCCCTTCTTCTCACTTCTAAACTAGCTATAAATCTCAGTTTGTTAGAGCAGCTACATTAGCTGAAGTCAGTGCCAAATCCATTGTGAATTACTGACACATTGTGAATCGGCTGGTATCACTATTTCACAGACCCAGGGTCTGTATCATCTGCGCACTCTGCAAATGTACTGCTTCTCCTATGGAGAACTTAGTAAATATGGAAAAGTCAAAGCAAATATATGTTCCTAGTGAGTGTTAGCAATTTTCAACACAGATCCCAAATATGAGAAATTAGTAGCACAGACACAAGAACAATATTAAATTATATAGTTCACTGGTTTTTAATATATACCTGTGTATATGTATATATGTATGTACATATGGTTTATCTTTCCTATAACTCTCCAATGCCCCAAGCCTTTAACTTATATGCATCAACTCTACTTATTTCTGAGCTTCAGAATACAAAAACAAGATTACAGCAATTAAGTTGGGAGCACAAAATTCTTACAGAGGAGGCACAGAAAGGTACATAAAGCAGAAGATAACGATAGTGAATTTTATAATACATATTAGTATTCGTTAGGTTGAGACGAAGGTAATCACTGGAGCTATGACATAAAATAAAGATTTTTGTTGTTTGGTTGTTGTGGGGTGAGGATAAATAGATTTGGCTTTAGTACAGAGAGTTTGGGTTGAGTAGTAGAAATAGGAATGGAAATTAAAGGGCTAGCTCAGATCCCAGCTTGTTACCCAGTCTAGAGTAAGACCTTCTGTGGGTGGGAATGCCATCAAAAGATTTGGAGAAAGAAGATGATGGAGTTTGTATTTTACATAGATTCTGATGATGAGGTGGGAGAACAGGTTATTAGAGTAGAAGAGGAAATACAAGAAGCCTTTCAGGATTTTGATAATAACATTAATATCTATACATAAAGACATATTAAGTGTTAACTATGTGCTAGACCCTTTACTAATCTCTACATGCTTAAAAGGTATGAATTATTTAAACCACAGAACAATTTTATGAAGTAGGCATTACTGCCATGTCAACTTTACAGATAAGGAAGTTGGCACAGAGAGGTTTGGAAATTTCCCCAAAGTCTTCCTTAGGAAGTGCTCAAGCAGAGAGAAGTATGGGGGTGAACATGGGCTTATCTATCATTGCAATTTCCACCACAAACTGTGTACTGCACTGAGTTTTATCTGTAACATCTCACGTAATCCTCAAAGCTACTTGGTAAGGCAGAGAGCCATTCTATCTATCCATTTATTTATTTTTAATATTTCTTTTCAGGAATTCTCTAAACGCATACTTTTTTAAAAAAAATGTTTTCAATCATTAAAACTTCCTTTAATGTCACATTCTCTCTCGCTCGCTCTCTGCCTTTTTCCAGCTTTATTGAGGCATGATTTATTTTTATAGACAAAGAAGTAGAATCTAAATTTCTCCTACAAGTCATACACCTAGAAAGTAGCGGTTCTGGGATTTAGTTTATGAAGGTGCCAACAAAGGCAGTGATGGTAGAAACTAAATATAAACCACAAGAAAAAAAGGAGCATCGAGGCATACAGTAAAGTCTCAGGATACGAAATCAACGTCCACAGTCAGTAGCCTTCACACACACCGATAACAGCCAAGCAGAATCAGATCAAAGGCAGTCTTTGAAATAGCTTCAAAGAAAGTGAAATACCTGGGAATATACCTAACAAAGGATGTAAAGAATCTTTATAGAGAGAAATACCTGACACTGAGAAAAGAAATAGCAGAAGATATTAACAAATGAAAGAACATACCATGCTCATGGCCTGGAAGAATCAACATTGTTAAAATGTCCACACTAACCAAAGTAATCTATAGATTCAATGCAATCCCCATCAAAGCACCAACACCATATTTTGAAAAAATTTGAAAAAATAATATTGTGTTTCATATGGAACCAGAAAAAAACCTGAATAGCCAACGCAATTCTTTTTTTAAATTAAATTTAATTTTTTCATTGTTTTTATTTTTTGTAATTCATTGAGAATACAAAGAATTTTTACACCAATTGCATTTGTTAGACAAAGTCCCTCTTATAATTGTGTCCTACCCCCAAGAGGTGTGTCATACACTGTGATCTCCCCATTCCCTTCCCTCCTCCCCTCTTTCCACTTGCTCACTCCCCTACCACCTACCCCTTATATTAGCTCATCTGCTACCTTCATAGTAGAATAGAGTACTTTGAATCCTTGCTTCTCCATTCTTGTGATGCTTTACTGAGAACGTGTTCCACCTCCATCCAGGTGAATACAAAAGATGTAAAGTCTCCATCGGTTTTAGTGGAGTGGATGTGGAGAGAAGGGAACACTTTACATGGCTGGTGGGACTAAAAACTAATACAACCTTTTTGAATGTAAGTTTGGAGAATCCTCAAAGATCTCAAATTAGACCTCTCATTTGATCCTATAATCCCTTTACTAGGCATCTACCCAGAAGAAAAAAAATCCTTTTATCATAAGGACATTTGCATTAGACTATTTATTACAGATTAACTTACAATCACCAAAATGTGAAAACAATGTAAATTTTCACCAATTCAGTAACAAGCTGTGGTATATGTGTACCATGGAATACTATTTATATCTCAGTAAAGAATTAAATAACCTAGTAGTTTCTAACTTTGGCAATCTGGCAAGCAGCTCTGCAAATCTCTGAATTGGAAAACACAGAATGAGAAGCAAATTTCTGGTAATTCATCAGTGAGTTCAAAATTAACATCTTGATTTCATATGGATATATCTAGGACATAATCCAGTAAGCAGAAATATCCAGCAGGCAGATGCAGAATTAAGGGCCAGGATTTAGTTGAAAGCTCTGGAGCCTGGTAGAAGATGTGATGGTCATTAGAACAGCTTCCTTTTCATTCATGTCTGTGGTGTGCTCAGAAGAGACCCATGGCCAAGGAGGAATAGAACAAAAGCTTGGCTTTGAGACAGAAGCACATGTAACTTAGTAGAGTACTCTTTATCAGCTAAAGAGTAATCAGAGAAATATTGAAAAACAAAAAGCAGAAAACAAAGTTTAATATTTGTGTTTAAAGATTTCCTAAAGACATATCCAGAGCAGAGATATTCCTGATAACTTTATTTAATATACTTAACTTTTTTCCAGGCCAAGTTTAAAATCGATAAATTGAAATTACTGTATTTAATTTGTTAAATTACAATTTCAGTAAATCGTAATTGCTGGCTAATCCAGTTATACTGCACAAAAACAGAATATCATTTCAAATCGTTTTTTTCCTAAAATTTTTCTGTAACCTATTTAAAGATAATCATAACACCTATGCAAATATACCTATTTTTCTGACAGCTACCTATTTAATCTCCCAAAATACCACTATCTTTAGCTTCTTAAACAAAACCTACCAAGACACTCATTTTCTCCAGGTCAGACCCCAACTTCAGATGGCCCTCAAGGCTCCTATTCTGCCACTCTTCCCACTGCTTTGTTAGGTTGTTGTTCCCCTGAAATTATCTCTTACTGTGTTTCCCCAGCAGCCTGCGGTTCTGTCTACGGAAAAGCAGCCCAGTTCTAGAGGCCAACTTTTGCTGCACTATTTGCCATTTGAAATCCCATCTCTTCTCCCCATCTTCTTTGTATTTCTTTTTAAATTTAATTTCCAATTATATGAGGGTACACATTTATAGATTACATTGTTTTCACTTGCAAGGTAAAGTTGCAGTTGTAAAAGAACCCCTCACCCAGGGGTCATGGTATACACACCAGGGCATTGTGCCTATCAGTAAGGACCACCGAGTGCCCTCCTACCTTTTCTCAATTGTCCTTCCACCTCCCCTCACCACTTCCCTCCCTATCTGCCCCCCTGCTAGTGAAAGGGGGGCACTCAACCGGCATAAACCTCATATAACACCAAGGCTTGTAGGAAAGGTCTTTATTGGTGGGGGATGCTGCAGAGCAGCATGAAGGAGGAGGGGAGAGAGAGAGAAACGGGGGAGTAGAAGAGAGGAGGGAAGGGAGGATGGAGAGAGAGACAGAGACAGATGGGGGGGGAAGGGAGGAGAGAGAGGAGAGAGAGAGAACAGAAGACAAGGGCACCTTACATAGGTTCTGTTAGGGGAGGTGACAGGATGGTAGAATAGTCAATCAGGCGAAAAGCCATAGGGGGCAGGCCGTAAGTTTGAGCTTTTCAGCGGATAACTGGGAAAGGGAGATGAAGTTTTGCAATTATCTAACAACTAGACTACATTTGTGTTTTATTAAGGAAACTTTCTTGAGATCTTGGTAGTATGGAGGAAGGCTACAGTCTCTAAAAGTGACCCGAATCAGTCCTCTCCCAAACAGCACCATGTGATAGTAAGAAAATAATTAACTGTAAGTACCAGGTCCTAAGCTATTGGTGAGAAATATGTGTCTTTTACAAATGGGTTGGCTGCATATCTTCACTGAAGTGGCAAAAACTGTCTCGTGTAAATCATTTTGGAAACCTCTTTCCTTAGAAATGAATTGTTGCGAGGAAGCTTCAAAGCCGAGCATCCGCTCGCCGCGGCCGGGCGAGGTGAAGCTGCGCTGCGAGGTGGAGGGGGTCAGCCGGCACTTGCTGGCCTTGGGGCTGAGAACCGCGGCAAGGGGGCCCGCGCCGCGCTGAGCCTCGGTCAGCAGGCGCCCAGCAGTGGGCCTGCCGGCCGGTCTCCACGCTGAAGGACCGGCGCCGACCCGCTGCGAGCTAAAGGAGAACATTGAGCAGCTCTTTACCAAGTTCGTGGATGAGGGGGAAGCCACTGCTCGTTCAAAGGAGCCTCCTGGGGCTATCTGTGTAAGTGAGGCCAAGTCCAGCAGTTTAAGGGGTTTCCTTTCAGCTGTGAAACTGGCTCATCGAGGCCGTGATGTGGAAGCACCACTTCCATTGCTCTGAAGACTTCAGAATTTGAAAAATTTAAAACTAAAATGGTTATCACATCCAAAAAGGATTATCGTCTAAGCAAGGACTTTCCATCTTCTCTGGAACTTCTTCAGACTTCTTACTGTGGGCTTGTCCGAGTTGACATGCGTATGCTTTACCTAAAAAACCTTAGGAAATTAGACTTGAGTCACAACCATATAAAAAAGCTTCCAGCTACAATTGGAGACCTCATACTCCTTCAAGAACTGAACCTGAGTGACAATCACTGGGAATCATTTAGTGGAGCCTTGTGTCACTCTACACTGCAGAAGTCACTTCGGTGTTTGGATCTCAGCAAGAACAAAATCAAAGCACTCCCTGTGCAGTTTTGCCAGCTCCGAGAACTCACAGATGTAAAACTTGACTCGATTTCCTTTCAAGATAGGACAACTAACAAACCTTCGTTTTTTGTCAGCAGCCCGAAATAAGCTTCCATTTTTGCCTAGTGAATTTGAAAATTTATCCCTCGAATACTTGGATCTTTTTGGAAATGATTTTGAACAACCTGAAGTCCTTCCAGTTATAATGCTGCGATTACCATTAACTTTATTGGAGTCTTCCACACGAACCATATTAAATAATAGGATTCCATATGGTTCCCATATCATTCCATTCCATCTTTGCCAAGATTTGGATACTGCAAAAACCTGTGTTTGTGGAAGATTCTGTCTAAGAAGTTTTATTCAAGGAACTACTACTATGAATTTACACTCTGTTCCTCGCACTGTGGTCTTAGATAATATGGGTAGTACTGAAGTACCTACTACCTCTTACTTATGTTCTCTAGAGTGTTATGTAAATTCCTCTGATATGTTAAAGTAATAGATGATACCACAAAAAGAAATTTCATTTATTGCCAGGTGCAGTGCCTCACTCCTGTAATCTTAGCACTTTGGGAGGCCAAGACTGGTGAATTGCTTGAGCTCAGGAGTTTAAGGCCAGCCTGAGCAAAAGTGAGACCCCATCTCTACTAAGAATAGAAAGCACTAGCTGAGCATCGTGGTGGGCACTTGTAATCTGAGCTACCTGGGAGGCTGAGGCAAGAGGATCACTAAAGCCCAAGAATTTGAGGTTGCTGTGAGCTATGATGATCCCACGGCACTCTACCCAGGGCAACAGAGTGAGACTCTGTCTCAAAAAAATAAAAAAGAAATTTCATTTGATTACATAGCAGTTGGGATTCATGTATGATGTAACAGTGTCACATTAGAGAAAAGGAAGCTTTTTGTATAATCACTTGAGAGAAGTATGTGTTATTCTAATAATTAAATCATTTGACTCCAAAACTTTAATTTTATTAAAAATGAATTTAATTTTACTGTGTGGTTACATTTATATTAGTTTATTGCATTTATGTTGATTTCAGCCTATAGTCTCCAGGATGGGTTGTGGGGTTCTCTTTTAATGTTAAACAGATAATGATCCAAATTACTCTGTTCCTAAGAATTTTATCACCTTTCTCTTGACATTTTAACTGAAGTTTGAGTTTCTGTATGTAGAAAAGATACCTTGAAGGACTAATGCTCTAAATTATACTGAAAACTTGTTTAGTATGAAGCTATAGATATAAGTTTTTAAGCATATTACTTTTTAAGTTTTTTAATTGTATTCTATGTATGGAATTTATATTTACCAACCATAAAATAGAAACTGCTTTGGGAAAAACAGACTTTAGCTTTTACAAATTGTATAATGCTCACAATCTTTGTTTTGACTTCTGAGTTTTTTATTTTGGGGGCTGGATGGGAGAGGGAGCAGAAAATTGCTACTTTTTAATGATTAAATTCTGTATTTGAAAAAAAAAAAGAAATGAATTGTTGCATTTTTTTCTCTTTCCTTTCTCTAATTTCTCTCTATTTCTATGCATGTGTGTATGTATACATGTAATATATATCTCTATAGATAGATACAGATGCATGAAAAAATATTTTTCAACTTTTCTTCCTGATAAGGAAAAATACTGCAGGAAAATAAAAAAGAAATTATGTTTGCATGTTGGATGTCATCATATGCCCACTGTTTCTAATCCAAGGAAAATAATGAAAGTGATCACAATAATTTCTCATCATCTTGCTGAAGTCTAACACCTGTAGTCTGGGGCTCTGGAGGGAGAAATGGTTCCGGGAGGTTTATTTTAATCTAGAGTTTCACTAATCAAACTGGAGGCTGTAGACCAACATCATAGTCACTGTCATTGACAGAGAGCTTGTTAAGATTGCAGATTCTTAGATTCTCACTGCATACTGCTGAATCAGAATCTATATTTTATCCATATAACCAGAAGAATCATAAGCACAGTAATGTTTGGGAAATGCAGGTCTAGAGCTAACTCCCCCAAGAACTCCAAACACCCCAAAATATAACCCTCCAATATTTATGATTGGCAAATGTATCTTTACAAGTGCAGCCCTAATTCTTACAAACTAAATGGAGTAGATTTCACTGAGAGGATTCATTGCCAGATATTGTTACCAATGTTCTTATTAACTGGAGAGGCTGCAGGAGAAAGCCCTAAGCCATTTCCAGAGCAACTTCCAGCCCTCAGGTTTGCATTGTCGTTTTCCTGACTCACAGAGCTGTTTTTGTGGCTGCAGGAAGCTTTGTCACCTCTCCCCGCTGACCTCAGTTCAGAGTCCACGCCAAGCTCTCACACGTGTAATTTTTGGAATCTAAATCACATCTAGGCACCTGGCTGCAAGCAACTTTGGGTAATAACAATTTTAGTTTTCTGCTTTGCAGTTCAGGAACTCCCACTAGTATAACACTAGTGGAAATATGATCCATAGATGAGGGTAACTATTTCTTTTCTTTCTTTCTTTCTTTTTTTTTTTTTAATTAAATCATAGCTGCGTACATTAGTGCAATCAAGGGGTACAATGTGCTGGTTTCATATACAATCTATAATGTTTTCTGCAAACTGTTTAACATACCCTTCATGGCATTTTCTTAGTTCTCATCTATTTTTTGAGTTTGTGTAGGATTGGTATTATTTCTTATCCAAATGTTTAAAAGAACTTACCAGTGCCACTATCCAAGGTCAGTCTCTTTGAGGGA
>CAUYON010188399.1:0-28290 GCA_963573935.1 Arctocebus calabarensis
CTGTCTCCCTAAAACAATTGTTTATGTTAAACTGTTAATAATGTGAATCTTGGCTCGGCGCCTGTGGCTCAGTGGGCTAAGGCGCCAGTCACGTACACCTGAGCTGGTGGGTTCGAATCCAGCCCAGGCCTGCCAAACAACAACGACGGCTGCAACCAAAAAAAAAATGGCTGGGCGTTATGGTGGGCGCCTGTAGTCCCAGCTACTTGGGAGGCAGAGGCAGGAGACTCGCTTGAGCCCAGGAATTGGAGGTTGCTGTGAGCTGTGATGCTATAGCACTCTATCCAGGGTGACAGCTTGAGGCTCTGTCTCAAAAAAAAAAAAATGTGAATCTTATGTATGTTCTATATATATATCTATATCTGTACAGAATTTTTATTCAATCCAATTCTTGGATAGTAAGCTGCCAATAAATTTTCTTGGAGAATGTATTGCAATAAGATTATATAGTAGAATCTACTAGTAGGATTTGGTCAAAAGAACGAGAAGCCCTGCTCTTTCCAATTTTATTTTTTGTTACTCTTTTATTATTGCCCAAAACTGAACAATTGTCTTTAAAACTAACAAAATATGGACCCAGTCATCAAAGGACCACCTTTAATTTCTATGCCTAGCTACCTCAGCTTCCTTCATTCACCCCATTCAAGTTCTGCTATCTAGCTGGTGACAAATTTCTGATGAGGCTACTTTTAATTTTTTTTCTCGTGTCAGCTGAAGTTTGTTTTCCCTTGCCAGACTACTTGTTCTACTTCATTTCTCTCCTCTAATTTTCTTTGACCTCTGCTAATTATTGTTCTTCATTCCACTTCAATCTTCATCAGAATTGACTTCTGTTTGGTTTAACCTGATTACTCCCCCAGCCTGGAGGACAAGTGTGTAAAACAGTATTTTCTGCCTCTTATCTTTCAACCTACTGATCAGGTACTCAGTTCTGCATATGAAGAACTTCCAGTGCCCTTCCCAGATGCTCAGAGTATAGGAATTACAAATACATTGTGGACACTAAAATGCTCAAAATGGTAATAATAAAGTGGTTAATGTGTATATTGAGTGCTTGCTTGTGGCAAGTCTGAACTAAGCAGTGTATATAGATTCTCGTATGATTCTTTAAACCACATCATGAAATAACTGCTACAATTAGCTCTGGTTTAAATTCCAGGAAACTGAGACTTACTGTGATTGTCTGGCTAGGGATTGTCAGAAACAATGTTTGAATCAGAGTTACTGTTGTCTAGAAGCCACAGATCTGTGTAGAAGGGACCCATGTACTCCCCATGTAGAAGCAGGATATCTGCCTAGGGGAGAGAGAGAGAAAGAGAATGAGAATGAATAAGACCTCCAGGCTTTCTTATAGGGATCCTCACTCAGTGACCACATCCAAATTCATACTTAAGCAAATATTTTTCTGCTGTCTCAGGCACTATTGAAGGTATTGATGTACAGTGAATAAAAATGATAAGCTTGTGAATATCATGCTCCTTGATTCTATGGACAGGAACAATGATAAATGCAAATATATGTTATGCCTGCTGGAAATATGTTCTACTAACAAAAATTACACACGTTAAAGGGAAAGAAGAAAACTGTGTTCTCTCTGTCTGTCCTCTTTGATAAAATGACATTTGAATAGAGCAGAAAGTAAAGTGAATATATGTGGGGAGAGAGAATACCAGGTTAAAAAAAATTGTAGGTATAAAGACTTCAATACAGAAGCGCACTATGCTTGGTGTTAGTGAGGATAACACAGGGGGATTCTTCAGTTGAATTAACATGAGCCAGAGAAGAGATTATTGAAGGAGAGAAGAGGTAATTATATGGAGCCTATAGGTCTTAGCAAGCTCTGCACAATTTGCTTGCAGATAGCAGTGAAGCTACTGAAGGCTTTAGAATAGAGTTGTTAAATATCTGGCTGCTGTGTGCACAATCAACTGTAGGTAGTCAAGAATCTACAGGAATCTATTATAATAATTGAAAGGAGAGATGCTGGTAGGTGAGAAGTGAGAAGTAGTTCTGGTGGCTAATGCACGCATATATGTTTATATATATACATACCTTCTTGTGTTGAAATAATAATATCCACACCTACATAAAGCATGATCGAGGTATATAGCTGCAAATATTTTTTTCTAGGCACATTAGTGTAACTAACTCTCTCATCAAGAAGCAGAGCGTTATAGCCCCAGAAACTCCCTCATGCTCCATTCTAGTCATTCTATAAGCCACCTGGGACAAGAATTGGCACCATTCTTCCTTGTTATGGTGAACTCTGTGAGTGAAGAACCAGAAAGTATAATAATTTTTATGCTTTAGGGGACACTTATAGTTTCTGTTGTACATTGTTCTTTACATATTTTTTACATGTTTTTCTATTTATACAGCTCTGTTTTGCAAATCATGTGTGCTGTCAAAAATTTGAGAGCCTTACACTTGGGGAGTGGGGGAAGGGAGGTGCAGGGAAAGGGAAAAAGGGAAGGGATGAGGAGTCACAGGGTGTGACACACGTCTTGAGGTTGGTTCACTATGATAAGAGGGACTTTCCCTAACAAATGCAATCAGTGTAACCTGGTTCTTTGTACCCTCAATGGAATTCCCAACAATAAAAAAAATAAAAATGACAGCCTTGATCTTAGTCTTCCACCTTCCAGAAGAATAGACAATTTGGGTCCATGTTCTACCATTTCCAACATGTGTGCCCTAAAATGAAGCATGTTTCAATCCAGAGATAAGTTTTTTAAAAAGAAAAGCTATTTTCCCCATTACCCTCTCCCAACATTTAATGTGACTCTGTGACTCAGTGTTTTCTTCATTGAATTGTCCTGTCAATAATGAATTAATTGAGGTAATGAATTATCGAAATAATTTGAATTATCAAATCTTTACAACCCAAAAGGTGTTCAAATACAAGTTTTATTTAATGGAGTAAAGCAATAGTTTCACCAGGTTAGATTGCTCAGATTCCTCAGCAAAGCTGTGCAATGCCGGGAAAGTCTTGATCTGATCCATAAGTATGCTTTTCTCAGGACCAATATTTTAAAATACTCTATTATTTGAGGAAATGAGCACCTAGCTCCTAGTGTATTGGGAGGGGATTCACTAGAGATATGCATTACCACTTGGTGTGGGCGATCGTAATCATACCTAGAGAAAGCATTTGCTCCCCCCTCCTTTTTGGGGGGGGGTCCATCAAGTAATATGAGTTTCAAGAACTAGAGAGGTGAATATCATGGTTGTCAGGGGTCCCCAAAACAATGTTCAGGTTCAATGATTTTCTAGAACTCATGGAACTCAACAAGTTTCTTTGACTCATGGATATGGTTTCTTATAGTGAAAGGACACTGATTAAAATCAGCAAAGATGAAAGACTCATAGGAAAGTCTAGGAAGGATTAGTTCTAACCTTTTGATTTCCCGTTCCTAGTGGATTCCCATGCACAACACTTGCTTCTTCCAGAGACAATACGGGATGCTGTCGACCAGGGAAGCTCATCCAAGTGTCAGTATCCAGGATCTTAGTGGAGCTTGGTCTCAGAGCCATGGAGTGCCCACGAGGCTGACATTAGGTGTTCAGTGTCCAGCCTCTCTGGAGGTTATTCTGATATCATGTGTCTCAAGCCCCTCCACCAAAATTACATTGTTAGCATAAAACTGCCTGGCAGGACCCAAAGCTCCAGGTAAACAAAACACTCTTACAAGGGGGGATAGTCTAAAGGCTCAGAGGTTCCTAGGATTTAGTCAAGGCCCAAATCTTTCTTTGGAATGGTCAAGGTTTGGACACCTCAGGCCCATTGAATCAACCTATTACTAGATAGGAATATTTCACCACTCTAAACTAGGCCAGCTAAACTTCTTACAAGATTTCTATCCATATATTTCCCAAGCAGAATAGCTCAAATCTGAGACTGTAATTTTATCCCACATATGACAGAGCTGTTTTCCCTCTTTCTGGTTGAAATCGTCTTATCTTCTGTCTACATCCACCAGATTATAGCGCATTTTATACCATGATATGTTTTGTTATTTGCTATATCAGTCAACATTTGAAGACTCTGAGAGCTGAATCAGTCAGATATTGCTATGCAACACACAACCACAAAAATCTCCATGGCAAACAATACTAAGCACTTATTTTTCACTCTGGCACCTGTGAAGTGGCTATAATTGTTTTGCATCTGTTAGAAGCAGCTCTGTTCCATTTGCCTCATTTAAAGTACTCATCTAGGGGGAGAGCAGACACTACTTGGGGTTCATTTTTTTCATGGCTATAATAGAACCGTAAAAGGACAAGCGTAAATGCTTAATCATATTTCAAGCCTTTACTCCTGTTACATTTGTTAGTATTGACTAAAGCAAGTTCCATCACAGAGTCAATGCAAAAACCTAGGGAAGGGGAAATACATGTGACCAAGTCTGTCAGGTGATAGAGGAATGGATGAATAATAAAGCTCCAAGTAGATGAAGAATTGAGAATATTCTTCTATCTACTACAGAGGCCACAATAGAATGGAAAGATTCAGGAGGTCTTTCAAATTCTGGCTTAGCCACTTATTTATAGACCTGGGTGCAATTACTCAACATATTTATTACTTGGTTTTCTCATATGTAAAAAGGAAATAAAAAATTACTTCGAATTTAGTTGTGATGATTCAATGTAATATACTTGAAGCACCTAGCACAGTGACCTGATATAGCTGTACTTCAAATGATAAAACTTGTTTTCATAATATTGAGGAAGGCACAGAGCTTCCTCCTCAGAAACACTAATAAGGGTGATAGTAGCTGATATTTATTGTTTATTCTATGTCTGCTATTTTTCTGAACACTTAACAGGTAGATAGTTATTCACGCATGCCCACATGAACAAGAGGTGAGGAAAGTTTAGGAACATGTTCAAAGTTAGCTTTCATTCTATCTTACACAACCTCCAAACCAAGTCATTTAAAATAAAAATTGTTCATTTAGGTTATGATTTCATGGGTCAGCAATTAGAATGGGGCTCAGCTAGATGGCTTTTCTGGATTCTTCTGAATTCAGGTATACATCTCTGTCGTCCACCACCTGGTTCTTTAAAGCTACCTCATCTAGAATGCCTCAGCTATAATTGCCTGTCACTGTTGGAAGTGACCTCTCATCCTCCAGCACAAGCGCCTGGGTTTGTTTACCTCCTGGCTGGGAAGGGTTCCTAAAGAATAGTGGGAAAACTTGCTTGAGGCCTAAGTTTTTAGCAGGGTGTGTCATTGCTTTTACTTCATTTCATTGACCAAAGCAAGTCAGAATGCTGGCCCTGATTCATGAAAAGCTCTGAGGCAGTGGTTCTCAACCTTCCTAATGCCTCCTAATGCCGCGACACTTTAATACAGTTCCTCATGTTGTGGTGACCCCCAACCATAAAATTATTTTCATTGCTACTTCATAACTGCAACTTTGCTACTGTTATGAATCATAATGTAAATATCTGATATGCAGGATGTATTTTCATTGTCACGAAGGGATCGCAACCCACGCTGCTCTCAGCTCTCCTTAGAGCACAGCTACAAGGAGAAATAAAGGATTATGACCAATTTTGTCATTTACCATAGTCTATCTCCGGCCACAGTTTTCACCTTTCTGTTCATGCAAAATTTCCTCTTTCTAATACAAAGATCCCTAAAAGTGTCAGGGAGCTATGATGTCAGTCTTGAATTCTGGAACACAATTATTCAAATAAACTCCAGATGAAGCACACTAAATGTGGATTTTTTTTCTTTTCTTTTTTACTTTTTTTTTTTTTTTTTTTGAAACAGTCTCACTCTGACAGCCTGAGTGTTGTGGCATTCTAGCTTACAGCAACCTCAAGCAATCCTCTTGCCTCAGCCTCCCAAGTAGCTAGGACTATAGGTGCCCACCACAATGCCTGGCTAGTTTTTCCTTTTTTCTTTTTTTTAATTTATTGTTTATTTGAAACTAATATGAGCATGCATATTTTTAGGTTACATTGTTCTCACTTCAAGGGTAAAGTTCCATTTGTAGAAGAGCCCCTCACCCAGGGGCGTGTTATACACCCTCACAATGTGCACATGAGGTGAAATCCCGCCTCCTGCCCTCCCTCCTTCTGCCAGTTGTCCTCTCCTCTACCCTCTCCCCACTTCCCTCTCCCCCCCTAGACTATATTTGTGTTTTATTGCTCTTATGAGTGTGTAATTGCTTAAATGTCGGTTTCATATTAGTATGGAGTACATTGGGTATTTATTTTTCCATTCTTCTGATATTTTACTGAGAAAATTATATTTCAACTCCATCCAGGTACATGTAAAAGATATAAAGTCTCCATCTTTTTGAATGGCTGAATAGTATTCTATGGTATACATATACCACAGTTTGTTGATCCATTCATGGGTGGATGGGCATTTATGTTGCTTCCACAATCTGGCAATTATGAATTTAACCTCAGTAACATTCTGATGCAAATGTCCTTGTGGTGAAATGATTTTTATTCTTCTAGGTAGATGCCTAGTAATGGGATTTCAGGATCAAATGGAAGGTGAGACAGGTTCTTGCTTTTGCTCATGTTGTCTCAAATTCCTGAACTCAGCAATTCACCTAACGTGGCCTCCCAGACTGCTAGGATTATAGGCATGGGTCACCATACTTGGCCCAAATGTGAATGTTTCTTCATTCAGAAACTCATGAAATAAAATGAAAAGTTACCTATTCCACAAAGATCCAACATATAATGTTGATTCAGAGACAGGGTAATTTCAGCAAATATTGAGAGAGAGAGAGAGAGACAGAGAGGAGGGAGACAGGAAGACAATATAGCTGTTATTGCTCCATTGCAATTTTAAAATCTAGGTGGGAAAATGTGAGGCTCCCCCAACTGGGAATAGTAACTCTTCTTTAAGATTATACATTAGGGGGGAATAGTTCCCTATTTGTTTGTTCATCATGGCTATTAGCTCCTTTGGGATTTTTTTTTTTTTTTTTGTAGAGACAGAGTCTCACTTTGTTGCCCTGGGTAGAGTGCTGTGGCGTCACTGCTCACAGCAACCTCCAACTCCTGGGCTTAGGTGATTCGCTGGCCTTCGCCTCCTGAGTAGCTGGGACTATAGGCGCCTGCCACACACCTGGATATTTTGTTGTTGTTGTTGTTGCAGTTTGGCTGAGGCTGGGTTTGAACCCGCCACCCTTGGTATATGGGACCGGTGCCCTATCCACTGGGCCACAGGCGCCGCCCTACCCTTTGGAATCTTAACTCAGCTATCTAGGACATTCTGCCTTTTCAATTTTCTTTCTTAGCTTTGAAACTTTCTAAGTCATTTCCAGGTAACAGAAAGTCAGGAGACCAGTGACCTCTTTTTCAATTTAAGCCATTCTTTTTAATCCAGGTAGATGGTACTTACAAGCACGAGATTTTTTTCTAAATCATTGTGAACAAACTATAAGTTTAATTTCTGTCTACTCAGTTTGCTAGAATGACACAATCTGATTTATTTCAAGACCTCGCTTTTCTGTGGGGACTTATTTACTTATACTTTGGGATAGGGGTTTAGGAACTTCAGGAACCATTTTTCAGTTTGAGAGAGTCTACTAGACAACATATAAATTCCTTCATATTTTTGAGATTTCTTAGCAAAGCATTATGAAGCTATACCCTTGAATTAATCTTTTCCTCATTCCTCATTTTACTTTGAGAGTTTTTACTGGATGGAAAGACAGAAGATAAGAAACAATTTCATTTTCCCACCCAGAAAATTCTGTCCCCTCTGTGTTCCCTCAAAATTCTCCTTGCAAGCTGGCCAGTTCTTTATTTAGACCATTTCTTTCTTCTTGTACCTATATGTAGCTAGGACCAACCATCTGACATTTCAACATTCTGTGAAGGTCTCTTTAGCCAAAATCAAAAGTTCATTATATACGTTGGCCATCTTTCAAATTTCTATAGGCAACACTTCTGCCAATTATTTTACTCTAAAAAATACAGATTACCATTTTTCCAACCTCCAATAACAATTTGCTTTATATTTTTTCAGCTTTTGCTAAGAGTTTGTTTGCCATTTTCCATCCTCTGCTCAGTGCTTACTGCCAATGGCACTTATTTTAGATTTTTGTTATGGCAGCACCTCAATTCTAGGAACCAATTATTTCTGCATCAGTTAGCTTTTGCCATGTTAAAAAAAAAAAGCCCATAAGCCTTAACAAATTAAAACAACCATTTCTTTTATTTTTTAGCTCATAATCCTGCTGGTCATTACTGTGGGTTGGGCTTAGCTGAGCTTGTGTCCACAGCCAGGTGCCAGGTCAGCTGGGGACTGGCTGGTCTTGAATAGCCTCAGCTAGGGCCATGTTTTCTCAACATGCTGCAGGGTAGCCTAGGCTTGTTCTCACAGTGAGTAGTCAGGGTTCCAAGAGAATAAACAGAGGCAAGCTGAGCTTGGTGAGGCCCAGAGCTGGAACCAGTACGCCATCACTTCTGCCACATTTTATTGACCAAAACAACTTACAGGGCCAGCCAGCACATAGGAAAATGGAAAATGGCCTCTGGCTCTTAACATTGTAAAGCAGACTAGGACTCTTTCCAATATCAAGGGAATTTCTACTTTTTTGAAACTCTCTTACCTCATACCGATTTAATCCCATTCATGTATCTCCTAAGTAAAAAATGTTAAATGAAAGAGATTTTGATGACAAAGTATAAGAACCTTAATAAAATTTAGACTTGTGCACCTCTGTATATCATACAATCAAATTAAGAAAATAAAAGTACATATTAATACACGGTCATTTCTTTAGATAACTTTTAATCCATGTGAAAAACATAGTAGAGGAACTAATCAGCAGAGAGTACATAACAAAGTTAACATGTCGGGCTGAGGTTCCTGCAGTGGTGGCTGCTGGGGTGGTCTGGGTCTTTTGTAACCTGCTCGAGGCCGACCCTTTCAGCATTCGGCTCCAGCGCCGGCTCACCTCTTGGCACCATGACCACCACCACCACCTTCTCGGGTGTTGACCCTAACAGCAGAAACAGTTCCCAGGTTTTGTGGCCTCCAGGTTGTGGATCTAACTTTTCGTTAGGCTTTGATGAACCAACAGAGCAACCTGTGAAGAAAAACAAGATGGCCTCCAACATCTTTGGAACACCTGAAGAAAACTCCCCTTCTTGGACCAACTCGGCAGGTGCCAAGTCTAGCGGTGGCAGAGAAGATTTAGAGTCATCTGGATCCCAGAGAAGGAACTCTTCTGAAGCAAACTCTGGAGACTTCTTAGATCTGAAGGGAAAAGGAGACATTCATGAAAATGTGGTCACAGACTTGCAAGCCAGCCTGGGGCACAGTAAAGAGAAGCCTGTGCCCGCTGCCCCTGTGCCAAGCCTAGTGGCCCCTGCCCCGGTGCCATCCAGAAGAAATCCCCCTGGGGGCAAGTCCAGCCTCGTCTGGGGTTAACTAAGACTGTCCTTCCTGAACTCTGTCGTTTTGTTTGTTTGTATTCTCCATGCTTGTGAACTGCACAACTTGAGCCTGACTGTACATCTTTTGGATTTGTTTCATTAAAAAAAAAAAAAAAAAAGCATTTAAAAAAAAAACAAAGTTAACATGTCTATCTACTGAGATAAAACTTTCACTAACTCCAAGTCTTATTATGATTACTATTTTCTCAAAAGAACACTATAAAGTACTTATGGTTGGGGAAGGCACAGGTGTAGTCCCAAAAAGCAGTTTCTGCTTCCCTAGGGATACATCCTGACTTTCTGACTGTGCAGCCTGCCCTTGTATGTATTAGTATCTGACTTTTGATTCTCTTCACTTGTCTACTTGTTTTAGTACACAGCTCCCAGTCTGATTTTCCCTACATGCCGGCCTCCAGCTGACTCCAACTGATCAGATCCAGACTGGTAGACTTACCTGTCTTTAAAAGATTTACCTGTTTGTGATCTTCATTCACTTCAGAATCATCGTTAGCACCATTCCACCTGTTTGTTGGAAGGGAGGTCCACCTAACTCAGTCCTGAAAGTTTCATCTTAGTAAAAAACACGGTCAAAAGTCTCCTCTTCCATTGTGTACTCTCTGCTGATTAGTTCCACTAAGGTACTTTGCACACAGATTACCAGTTGTCTAAAGAAATGACCATGTATCAATATATACTTTTATTTTCTTAATTTGATTGCATAATATACAGAGGGACACAAGTGTAAATTTTATTAAGATTCTTATACTTTGTCATCAAAATCTCTTTAATTTAATATTTTTACTTAGGAAATACCTTAGGAGATAGGTGGGATTAAACCAGTATGAGGTAACGGGGCTTCAAGAAAGTAGAAATTCCCTTGATACTTTTGCATAACAATAATTAATTATGAATTGATCTAGTCAATTAACAATTTGTTAGTAATTGTAAACCTGCACACTGCTCAATTTCCTCAACATACTATAGAAAAAAGAGTCATGTTGATTTCTTATAGTGGGAGAAGTTTTTGCAAGAATAAAAATCTGCTTTCACCTGCTATACTGTAATTCCAGGGGTATGACCATTTAAATGTAAACATTGAGAGAGTTGTTTAGACCTCTTCGGAGAAGCACCTTCAGCTTACTGATGTAGCCTGTATTTAAACTCTGATTGTTATTAGTTTGACACACCCAACACTCAGAGCGTCTATCAGGCAGAGTTTATGAGCACTTTTCAGAAGAAGCCTATATTCATATATGCTTATACAGGAATTTTACAGTAGTCTCTGGTCTAATCTTCTATGGCTAGCATAGCACATAATTTAACATTGCATTTGTGCTCTATTGTCTGACATAAAACACTAACTAAAAGGAGAGAAAAATTTGTTGATGATAGTTCTTTGAAAATTAGCTATGCCGAAAAAAAAAAAAATAGAGCCACTACCAGTTCAACAGAGTTAACTCTATCAGATAGAGTTAGGCCTAATGACCTGTTTTTAAGCCCAGTTCATTGTTATAAACTAGATGTGAAACTTTGGTTACTTTGAATTTCAATTATTCAATCTTTATTAAGTTTGATTTTGTCTTTTCATTTTTTTCTTATATATTGTTCTTCTGCAAAGGAGATATGGAACCTACTTGAGAACATTCAAAAAGAACTCAATTCTGACGATACAGAATTACATCAATAGGTCAGAAATTCATTAGAATAAAGAACAAAATCACAATGTGTATTTTAAGATATATTTAAAACTCCATTCTGTATTTATATGTGAAGCTTGCTTTTTCTATGATTTTTTTTTTCTTAAAGCATAAAATAACAGGGAGATGATTCTGAATTGTTCAAGTCAAGGAAATTTTGCAGGAATCCTTTATAGTTCACACAAGCACACACAGACACACGTGCTTATTCCTCTATTTAATTCACATTCGTTGACCTATGGTCTAGATGGTAAAATGAATATACTCCCCCATAGTATTAAATATTTTCACTAAGGTCACTAAGAATTTTACCACCAAAGAAACAAAATACTCACACATGCACACATATATATCCTTGCTTTCTTTAAGTAAAAAATATCTCTTCTTCTGATTTGATTTATTAATCTATAATATACTATTACAAAATAGAGAAATAATTGAACAGTGTTTTTGAGAGTAGATAATGCAAAATCAATATCTCATACTTTTCTCATTATCCAGGATGCAATATTTAACAAATCACTATTTATTTTTGGAATAGTGGTAACACAATTGACAATCTTTGGGATAAACAGATATGTTTAGGTATATGAATTATAGAAATTGCTTGTCATACTAATGCACCCACTTTAATTTGAGATCTACTGGGAAAAATCAATGCTTAGAAAGTGCAGAAGGGAAACAATAAGTACAGCAATTTTTTTAAATGGCTAAGCTCTTATATGATTATGTTTTAGCCAACAAAACTGAATAGGGATAGCTTTTTCTCTAGAGAAGGCTAGATATAGTCCTGAACTTAAGTTGTATATGATTAAAAAATACATTTCCGTTCATCTGTGTTCTCTGGCCTTTATTAACATTAAGTAAAATATGTGAGAATATAAAACTAAAAACTGAAGAACAGTTCAGACTTAAAATGAAAGCACCTTAAAATAAACTCCTTTATTTTTAACTCCGTGAAGTATTTGTTTGGCTTCAAGTATGATAGCTCATAGGCTTTCCTCCTTGAATCCCCAAATTAAAGCTAAACAAAATGTACACGTTTTTTCCTTCGCATGGAAACCTCAGAACAGAATAATATGGTGACGTGAGCAGAGTCTCATGAGATAGTCCTCCCTTTCTACCTCAGACCAAACTAACATTCTCTAATATCACAACGCAAGAAGATATCTGGTCCTTATCCTTATTTGTCTAGGAAATTCATTCAATAAATACACATTTCCTTTAATTTTTTAGTTATAACATAAATTAGCTATCAGAACAATTATGATTTAACATAGTCAAACTAGAATGCCTAAAAGTGCACAATAAAATTAGTTTATAGATGTTGCCAAAGATACATGATGGCCAACATAGCTCTTGTCCTTTGGTAGAGGACATGGAAAACAAGTTATTAGGAACGGAATCAAGCTTCCATTCTTGGACATATGGTAGAAGCTAACCAGTATTCATCGAAGTCATGAAAGAAGTCGGGAAAAAAACTCTAGAATTTTGAAATTCTTTAAGCCATGAAGCAATGTGCTTCTGTCCAAGAAGGATCACCTGCTGTGGAAATTTGGTCTGAACCTAACATGTTTGCACTCAGGTCTTCTCTATTCAGATCAGTAAAAATGTTTACAAGGAAGCAATTAAATTCAAATGAGATCACGGTAAAGCAGTTTGAGAATTCTCTCTATTTGATCTGTTGTTGCAGCCCATATAGCCTATGGCTAGGAGTGAGAGTTATAAGAAATACCTGTATAGCTCAATAAAGGAACACCTTGGTGAGGGATTTAGCGCTCCTAACAAGCATGAGAGCTTGGGAGATGAGAGCAGAGGTGAATTGGCAGTCTCTACCCTGTGGTGCTGAGAGGCAGGAGATTAGCCTTGTGTTAGGCTGGAGGAGATGGCAGTCAAGGAGCATGCGCATTCTATCACGGACCCTTACTCTGACTGTCTCCTCTCCTGCCTGCAGAATGCCAGCAGGGCGTCTCTGCTGAAGATCACTAAGCTCTGCTAAAGACTAAGATCTATCTTTCTAAGAAGACTGCTTTACTATAAGACTCACACTCTTTCTCTCTCTCTCTCCAGCTAAAGTAGATAGCCCTCCGGCACCTAAGAGAAACTGTTCCAGAGCAAGGTAACTTAGTGGTCCACATCCGGAACCTAGTTAAGTAGGGCCGGAGACCTGGCCAGTCCTGGGCCCTGGCAGTCTGTTATACATTGTACATCATTTTTGAGTTCTAGGAAAGATATATGGAATGTAGCATGTAATAAAAATAACTGGAGTAATTGGCAAATTATGTTATTCTATTATTGAGAACATGGAATCCAAATTCTAATTTCATTAATAATCATGGCATTCCAGTAAAATTTTATGGTTGATTTATTTATACCTCTTTATATTTAAGAGAAAAATATTTGTCTCAATTTTTAAATTTATAGTGGATCTTGAAAGAAAAATCAACCTTAAAACTACTGTAAATAGCATATTGAGAGACTTATCCTTTTTTTTTCAAATTTGCATTATCTCAAAGAAGGAAACTAGTATAGTGTGATTAATTATATCAGTAATGTGTCCTTTTTAAACATGCCTTTGTTTGTTAGATATACTTTATAATACCTAGGCAGCTGTCTCCATTCTCTGTAACAGGTAGCAAGTTATAATTACAATCTAAGCAGAAAATATAAATTATTTTTTTCTTGATTTTAGACTTTCTTTTTATTTTGTTTTAATTGTTGGAGACTCATTGAAGGTACACAGAACCAGGTTACATTGATTGCTATTATTAGATAGGGACCCTCTTATAATTATGTCCCACCCCCAAAAGGTATGTCACAACCCTACGCCCCCACCACACCCCTCCTTCCCTTTCTCAGGTCTCCCCATCCCCACCCCCCACTGTTCACTAGGACCTTAATTGTCCTCATATCAGAATTGAGTACATATGATTCTTGTTTCTCCTTTCAAATTTTAACAATTATTTTAATAAATAACAATTCCATCATAATAGAATTGATACTTTGGTAAAGTTCTTGTGTCAAGAAGAGTTATGAATTTTACTAAGTCATATTTCTGTGACAGTTTCTTAAGTCTCAAACCTGGAACATTTTATGAATATATTAAAAACACCTGAAAGTGAATTGTTTGGTATTTAAAAATGTGTCTTTACTAATACGTCAGTGGTTGCACTAACAAATGTGCACATAAGCAACAGTTTATTTTTTATGTAGCTAAATATGATTCCTATGTATGAGAAAATAATATCTTAAATTCTTTATTGAACTTAATGGTTCATTGAAATGACATACAGAGAACTGCACTAATTTTTATTGAAAATATCTTTCTAATATGTTTATATAATGAAATAATAGCTCTAACAAAAAGTGGTTTTATTTTTTGAGCAATTCACGTGGCTATTAACATTCTCTGGTTATTATTTTGATAAACTTAGAGCAGATATTGCCAATGTTATTTATTAAGTTTGATTGATATTGATAACAAGATTTTGTACAACAGTACATGCTGTTAAGATTTGTTTAATTTTATTTTTTAAAATTGGGTGGTGCCTGTGGCTCATCAAGTAGGGCACTGGTGCCATATATCAAAGGTGGCGGGTTCAAACCCAGCCACGGCCGAACTGCAAAACAGAAAAATAGCCGGGCGTTGTGGCTTTCTCCTGTAGTCCCAGCTACTCGGGAGGCTGAGGCAAAAAAATCACCAAAGCCCAGGAGATGGAGGTTGCTGTGAGCTGTGTGATGCCACGACACTCTACCAAGGGTGATAAAGTGAAACTCTGTCTCTTAACAAAAAAAAAAAAAAAGTTTCTGTGTTAAAATAACATGAGACTTGTCTACATAAAGTGGAGGGCTTATTGTCCAAACTGATTATTGACTTTATCCCATGTTGAAGTTTACTTAATGTGAGTTATTTTTAATGGTTAGTGTTTAGTATGTACTTACCATATAGCAATTACCTTACATGGATTTACCTCTCATACTAAACAGTGTTTTAAAATGAGACTTCCTTTGCCTTGGTTTTGGCAGGAGTTTTAATGTAGTAGATGGCAGTTACCACCATTCCAGAGTGAAGTACCACATCACCTTTAGATCTAGGACAATCCAAAGAAGCAGATTCATGGAACTTTAGCAATTGTTTTCTATCACCTGTCTTCAGGCCATAGAAATAAAGGCTAAAAATTCATTCAAACTTTAGAGATCTGAATTCTATGAAGAGAAAATTAATGAGCTGTGAATTTCCTTCTCTCACCTACTAAAGTTATTTGTTGGGGGATTTGCACCCTGATCTCACACCAAGTGAAAGGGGATGCTAAGAATTTCACATGGATTCTTCAAATGTGAGGCTTCACAGTAGCCCTGTGTTTGACTTTGACTTAGGAAGGTCAAGGCTGATTAAGACTGTTTGACTAGTAAAGGATGTGAGAAAACCACATGGGGAGGAAACCATTCATCCTTGATAGCAGCACAAGGGTGCATGCTATGGATTTCAGGTAGACCATATGTATTGGTTTTTGATGCTGTATATTAAATTAACACAACCGTACAGCTTTAAACAACACTTACTTATATCTCCAACTTCTGTAGGCCCAAAGGTCAGGTGGGTTTTGTTGGTGTCTCTGTGCCAGGTCCCACACATGGTTGAAATCGAGGGGTTGGCCAAGAACTCTGACTGGGAGGCTCTGGAAAGTGTTCTGCTGCCAAGCTCATCCAGGTTATTGGCAAAATTTAGTTCCTTGTCTTTATAGGACTGAAGCCTCTGCTTTCTTGCTGGATGTCCTAGAGAGTGCTTTCAACTCTCACAGGCTACTCTCAGGTCCTTGCCTATCGGCTCTTCCATCTCTGCAACAGTTAGCTTTCTCCACATGGAATCCCTCTCTGGCTTCAAATCTCTGACTACCACTTCTTCTACCAGCTGGAAAAAACCTCTCTGCTTCGAAATGACTCACGTGAACAGAAGGGGGTACACCTGGAAAATTTCCCTTTTAATTCAAAGTTAATTGATAAGTAATCTTAATTACATCTATAAAATCCACCATTTTCCATACAATATAAAGTAATCATGGGTCTGATAACTAATGATATTTTCAATTATAAGGATTTAAGCCATTTGGAAGTCTATCATACCATGTGACAGGATGGTAGCCCAGGATGAGGCATACTCAAGAAAAAGACTCTATAGTTGTAGCATTGAGTGCTCTAGACCATTAATGAATATACCTATTTGCTTGATAAAATATTATATATACACATTTATTATTTTCTGGAGTTGGAATGAACAGTTGCATTTGTACTGATCATTTTGGAGACTATGCCTAAGTTACTTAAATGCTTTGATACTTTAAATTGTTAATGGAAGAATGTCTTAAAATAAGGTAAGGTATGTTATAAAAATAAACAATCTCACACTCTTGGGGTCCTGAAAGTAGAAAGATGTATTTCTTGATTATGCTACATGTTTTCAAATGAGCAGGGGAGGTGGATTCCTTCATGTTGTCCTTAACAAAGGGCCAAGATGATAAAGCAGCCACTATTGTAATGGTGATGGTAGTGATGGTGGGGCAGGTTGTAATAAAACATGTAAAATATTATTGCAAACAATTTATTGGTGATAAAAAAAATCTATAGTCATGCCTAATTTCAGAGAGGGAAAAAAAGCGCAATCTAACCAATCCCCTAGTTTCAATCATTTTGAGATAATGATTATCTCAAGTACAACATGGCAAAATCACTTGAAATTAAAGTGTAGAGCCTTTGACCTAGTGACTACATTTCTAGAAATTATTAATCTATAAGCATGCTTCTGTGTTTTTGTAAGTGTAAAAAGTAAGAAAGTTCTCAAGAAAAGCTTCTAGATAAATCATGTTAAATCCATTCTATGGAATACATCACAGCCTTTCAAAATTGAGCAAGTTATTTTGAATTATAAAAATTATTCTAAGATAATATTATCAAATAATAATCAAACCCTATGTGTGTGGTGGTGCTAGTGGTGATGGTGGTACAGGGATAATAAGAACTTAGAATGGTGCATGGCAAAAATAAGAGTAGCTAACACTTACTTGCAATTTACTATGAATGAAGTATTCTTCTAAATGTTGTACATATTTTAAGTCATTTGATACTCATAAAAGTCATTTGGGGTTGTATTACTATGCATTATTCTCAATTTTCAAATGAGGAAATTCACATACAGAGTATATTCATGAACAATTTCTAGAATGATATTTAAGAAAGTGTCTGCAATGAGTATCTCTAGGGAAAGCTACTAGGAGATGTAATGGGGTTATTTTATTATTTACTGTGTTACTTTCCAATGCTCTTAGAATTTTTATCATAATCACACATTACTTTCATCATAAAACTTGGGTAGTAAAAATAGTTGCCATAGCTAGGTGTGAGTGCTCATGCCGGTTATCCCAGTACTTTGGGAAGCCAGGGCAAAAGGATCACTTGAGGCCAGAAGTTCAAGACAAGCCTGGGAAAGATAGCAAGACCTATCTCTCAAAAAAAATCATAAGAACTTAACTGAGTATAGTAGCACATGACTGTAATCTAGCTATTCTGGAGGCTGGAATGGGAGGATTGCTTGAGCCCGGGAGTTTGAAGTTACAGTGAGCTGTGATCGCACCACTGTACTCTAGCTTGGGTGACAAAATGCGACCCTTTCTCTAAAAATATGATAAATAATAAAATAACATAGATGCCATGACACAATTCTCTCCTACTAGAGTGTAGTTGTGTCTCTACACCCTGACAAAGGTGGATTTTTTCTATAATCCTAAACTCTTAAGTCCAAATCTTCCCTTTGTCATAATAAAGGAAAGACCAAAGTTGTCACTCTTGAATCCAGGTTTTCTGTGGGTATGATGATCTGTGGTAGGTTCCATTGTTGTCCGGTATTATCATCCTCTTGGTGAGTTCTATAGCCCTGGGTTGTGACAGCAGGCTTGGCTTGGTGATGGCTTCAGAAGGGATATGTACCGTTCGCAAGTCTTAAGAATTGCTGGAATGCTCTATTCCTTCTCTTTTTCTATTTGTCATGGAAAAGGCATTATCCAGTGTCTACTTCTTTAGTTTGGTTCTTGGAAAGAGAAGAACATGAGAGGAGAACATGAAGGGCAGCCTTGGGAACATGTAACACAGGCAAGTAATTAGAAGTAATCTTTTCCGGTCCATTTGCTACCATAACACAAACCAGTTAAAGTTAGTACAGTATCTTAGAAAATTAATAGGAAAGCAGAACTGGAGAAAATATACTTTCTGGTCTTCCTGTGAGACGAAGACTCTGGGAAACTTCAGCATTTCAGACTTATTATTCTTCTGTATTATAGCATTTTGCTCTTAGATTCTCAACCCTTACAGCTCTCTCCAGTTTGTTTTCCTGGACAAAGGAAAAATGTGCATTTTCCCGTTACTTTCCTATTGGCTGGCTAGTAGTGGAAGACTTCCTATACAATCTCAATTTGATTTTTCTTTCTATTTGTGGAAGACTGACTTGTTCTGCATGTCCTGTCCTGGAAAAGAAGTGGCAATATTACAGAAAGTATAAATAGTTATAGTTGTATTTCCTTTGCAACAGCTTGTTCCTCTAAAAGTTTCTCACTTAATTGGAAAATGTTGGAATCTCTTTAAATTTTTCTTTTTCATTACCCAAACTAAAATACAAGGTAGAACTATCAAGGTTTTCTGCTAGCCTTTCTACATATTTCATTGGATGTAGACTATGCAGTACAAATAAAAATTTTCAATTTTGTAGTTTGTTGTTGACTCTAAAGACTGTCTTGCTGGGATGGTTGAATAAAAAACTAATGATAAGAGTAATTCTATGAATTAATTTCCCTCTAAGCATCATTTTTAACTAATAAAAATGTATTTTTAAGAATTTTTAAGACTTGCATTCATTTGAAGAATTTTTTTGGAGTTAAATTAGTTGTTTATATTTTATTAAAATAAAGAGAATAATCTATTTTATATCTCAGTTCCAAAGGTCCAAACGTTAACATTTTTTAAACTTAAAATGAATCCACTTATTTCTATTTGCTTTGTTTATCTCTGTAGTTATATTGTCCATTAGAGCACTGTTAAAAACATTCCTAGAATAGATGGTTTGGGGATTGTTCTTGTCCCTAATAATTCTGTATACAAAGCAGCACTTTAGAAAAATGGTTGACTAAGAAGAAGAAAAGACAGAGGCATATTATTACTCTGATGTAATAATACATTTTATTAAAAGTTTTAGATAAAAATATTTATTGCAATTGATCAGCAATTAAACTGTCCCTCTCTCTTTGCACAGGCTGGGGAAAAGGCTGGCTTTTCTCCACAATGTATACAAAATACAGGGTCTAAGCCCTTCTCTGGTATCTTTTTAGGGACTAATCTTTTTATATTGATTTCCAAATATAGAAAATAGAATCAGTAGGAGGGCTGACTGGGAATACCATGCATCATGTTTCGAATATGGTGTGTTCCCATCAAAACTCATAATTCTCAAAATGGCTATGTTGGGAGGTGGAGCATTAAGAAAGAAGTGAGGCCTAGTGGGAAGTGTTTTGCCCACAGAGTGGGTATCTCATGAATCGCTTTGTTCTAATCTCAAATCAGTGAGTTAATTCTTGTTTTAGTGAGAGCAGATTAATTCCCACAACAACGGATTATTTCCTGTAAGAGTGGATTCTTATAAAGCAACATCATCCATCCCTAGGGTTTTGCCTCTTTACACATTTGCTTTCTTTTTGACTACTCACCATGTTTTGACTTAGTACCCACCAGAAGCTAAACAGATGCCATCGTCATGGCCCTTGAATTGTCTAGTCTGCAGAACTATGAACTAAATAGACATCTTTTACTTGTAAGTTGCCCAGTCTTAGGTTTTCTGTTATAGTAACACAAAATGGGATAAGATACCATGTGATTTAAGCTATGTTTTTACAAATTCTAGAAAGTCTTCTAATGATAACATATCCACAAAAAAATTATGTTTTTCTTCTTTTTTTTTTTTTTGGCAGTTTTTGGCCGGGCTGGGTCCGAACATGCCACCTCTAATATATGGGGCTGGTGCCCTACTCCTTGAGCCACAGGCGTTGCCCCATTTTATTCTCTTATAGTTTTTTTTTTTTTTTTTTTACAGTTTTTGGCCTGGGCTGGGTTTGAACCCACCACTTCCGGCATGTGGAGCTGGTGCTCTACTCCTTTGAGCTACAGGAAACAGAGCCTCAAGCTGTCACCCCCGGTAGTGTGCCATGGTCTCACAGCTCACAGCAACCTCCAACTCCTGGGAAAACCTTTGTAAGGGCTTTGCTTGACTTAACTGTTTCATTCTCACCTGTATTTCTTTCTTTGTTTTTTCTTTTTCTTTTTTTTTTTTTGCAGTTTTGGGCAGGGGCCAGGTTTGAACCTGCCACCTCCATTATATGGGGCCAGTGCCCTACTCCTTTGAGCCACAGGCGCTGCCCTAAGAAAGTAGATTTTACATTAAGTGTTCTTTTTTTTTTGCAGTTTTTGGCTGGGGCTGGGTTTGAACTCACCACCTCTAGTATATGTGGCCGGTGCCCTACTCCATTGACCCACAGGCACCCCCCCAAAAAATTATGTTTTAAGGAATGGGGCATTCAATTATGAATCATATTTGTTATTGCTTACTGTCATTCTCAACATATATTTCTAAATTACTTTTTGCAGGTTTTATCTTAACTATAAATAATATTTTAATTCATACAAAACATTTACATGAGTATTACTTGAGTTATAATTTTAATTATTAAATTTATTAGTACTAAGTTTAATGCCAGGTAGATCATATGCCAAAGACACAAGAAGAAACTTGAATAAGATCATTTAGCATCTCGAGGGATAGCTTTTGAGTCTAAATCAATAGGAAATGTGAGGAAGAGGGGAAACGTAGCTACTGAAGGAAAAATAGGACTCTGTTTTTCTTATATGAAGTTTCTAAAAAACTCTATAAAATCAGAAAAATGGTTGGGGACATAGGAAATACTAATAAAATATTAAAATATTCAATTTGGTTGTAGTTTTTTATTAACTATTTGGGGGCTGCACTAGGCAGACTCTCTGATGGCCTCTAATAATTTCCAACTCCTAGTATTCTTATTCTTGTGAAGTCTCCTTCCTTCAAGTATGGAATGGGCCAGCGACTTTCTGCTAACCAATATAATGGAGGAAAAGTGGCAGGATTTCGCTTCCATAATTAGTCTACAATAGATCGTAGCTTTCATCTTTATAGCTATCACCTATGGTTAATAGCTTGATGGTCCTAAAAGGATTCTTCTTCTTTGTGGCTTTCATGAAGCAACTTGTCCTTTTGGGAGGCCTGTATGGTAAGAAAATGAGCCTTCTGGCCATCAGCTTCCTTGTAACTGAATCCTTTAGTCCTGGAGCCCTTGAGGAACTGAAAATATGCCAACTTAGAGTAAATAAGCATAGGAGTGCACACTTCCCCAAATGAGCCTTCAGATGAATCCCTGGCCCTAGCTGATACCTTGATTACAGCCTTGTGAAAGACCCTAAAGCAGAGGATCCCTTTAATCTATGCCCAAGCTGACATGCAGGAACTATAAAATTAATGTTTTGTTTCAAGCCTCTAACTTTGTAATGACTTATTACACAGCAAGAGATAACTAATACAGATCCCCAAGCTTAATTTTTATCCTTCATTTTGTGTTTAAATATTTCAGTATAACATACCTTGTAAAAGCACATCATGCCTGTTGTATAATTAAGCAAAGTTCTGTATAGAAGAAGAAGAACAGAGATAGAGCAGTAATCCTAAAAATTTAGTGTGCATTGAAATCTCTTGGAGAGCTTGTTAAATAGGTTGCTGCTCCCTTTCACTTACTTTTTGATTTATCAACTTTTGAGTGCTTCCTGGGAATTCATATTCATCAAAAGTTCCCTGGTGTATTAGTTTCCTATTGCTGCTATAACAAATTACCACAACATTAATGACATAAAACAATACAATTTATGTCCTTATAACTCTGAAAATCAGAAGTTAGAAATAAATGTGCCTGAAGTAAGGTATTTTCCTTCTGGAGGCTCTACAGGAGAATTTCTGTCCTTGCTTTTTCCAGCCTCAACAGACTTTCGGCATTCCTTCACTGAGTGTAGAGCCTTCCTCCATCTTCAAAGTCACCAGCACAGCATCTTCCACTATCTTTCTGACTCTGCCCTTTGATTCTCGTGCCTCCCTCTCTCACTTATGAAAACCTTGTGATTATATTGGGCCCATTTGGTTAATTCAGGATCCTTATCCCCTATCAAGACTCTTAATTCAATCATACCTGCAAAGTCCCGTTTGCTGCTAAAAGTAACATATTTCACAGGTTTCAGGAACATGTGAACACGTGGACATTTTTGTAGAGCCATTATTCTGCTTACCCCTCCAGGTGATGTTAACACTATGGCCCAGGGACCATATTGTGCATATCACTGATTATAAGATAATTGTAAACCAAGTTCTCTCTGCCTTGGGTCCTGTCTGCCTCAGCATGCCTGCCCTTAGCCTTGTCTTCACAAGATGCCACAGTGGCCATTCCCTGGATATTAGCTTTGTGCCTCGGTTCTCATACTTGCCCCACATTGAGCTTCACTTGAGCAACGGAAACTGCCTGTCGTATTGATGACAGTTGAAACGCAAACTTCTCATTATGGTTTTCAATTTTATCTGCGCTTTACCACAGCAAAAATCTTTTCTTTGGTTGTAGTACATTTTGCATTTTTCTGATTTAGGCAAATTCCAAAATAGGTTTTGAAGCTCTTTGAAGTGTTTTCCAGGTTTAAATGAGAGAATTTCAAAGATTGCACCAATGTGAAGAGGAATGGTAAAAGGCTAGAATTATCTACTGCAAAAACACTTTTCTCACATTTTCATCTTTTCTTTCCTAGAAGATTTAGATTATTTTTTTCTTCTAGTATTTACATGTGAATGTGGGTATTGATTGTGGCATTTAAAAGTGCCTTTACTGTAAAAAGATTAAGTTACTTTCCTATTAATGGTTCTCTTTAAGAGAAGCATAAAAATCAGTGTTAATCAGTTAAGCTGATAAGATTAAAGGCTTAAAAATAAATATATCACCTGCACTGATCTGTCAACTTATGAAATAGCACAATTTTAGTGGAGAAAAGGAAGTATTTTTACACTGTTGGCAGGACTGAAAACTAATATAGCCTCTTTGGAAAGAAATATGGAGAGTCCTGGTGGCACCTGTGGCTCAAAGGAGTAGGGCACCAGCCCCATATGCGGGAAGTGGTGGGTTCAAACTCAGCCCTGGACAAAAAAACAAAAAAACAAACATATGGAGAGTCCTTAAAGAACTCAAAACAGAACTTTCATTTGGTCCCACAGTCCCATTACTAGGAATCTACCCAGAAGAACAAAAAATCCTTTTATTGTAAGAACATTTGCACTAGATTATTTATTGCAGCTCAATTTATAATCACCATGATGTGAAAACAACCCAAATGCCCACCAACCCAGGAATGGATTAATACACTGTGGTATATGTACATCATGGAATACTGTTCAGCCAGAAAAGAAGATGGAGACCTTGATCTTTACATCTTTTCTATTACCCTGATGGAGTTGAAACACATTCTTCTTAATAAAGTATGACAAGAACTGAAAAGCAAGTATCCAACGTACTGAGTACTAATATGAAGACAGTAGATGACCTAATACATCTCACATAGAGAAAAAGTCAATTCAATTCAAGATGGGGGGAAGGTGGGAGGAGGAGAGGGGAGGAGGAAGGCGGCTGAGTGTGCTCCCAGTCAGCAGGCATGATGTGAGGGGATATGCTTGCCTTCTGGGGACACACTACCACAGGGACTCCACCTAACAAATGCAAACATTGTAACCCAATGGCTTGTATCCTCACATTAATCTGAAGTAAATTTTTTAAAAAAAGAAATAGCACAATTTTAGAATGTACGGCATATATGTGTCTGTCTCTGTCACAATGTATCCCTTACCCTAAAGGGCATGAAATATGTCTGTGAGCTTAAATTCTGTTTTCCCTCCTCACATGCTCAGAAGTTGTTGCTGTTTTACCCCTTTTAGAAACTGTCTCTTTCTCATTTGACTCACAGCATTGCTCAACATTTCTAAAGTTTACTAGATTCTATTTCTAAAATTTACCAGAAATTTTAAGTATCAGAAAAGACTTTAGAATCTTAATATGTACCATTATTCACTATTGTTTTAGAATCAATTACTGTATGTAGTGGTGTAGTTAAAGAATTATATATTATTAAGTGAATCTCTTTGTGATAATCTACCAGTTTTTATATTCTGGAATATTTCAAATTTCTGTGAGTAAACATTTTATTCATCCCTTCATCTATGTTAAGCTCCTATGCCAATACAGAAACAGACGTCTGGGACAGGGTAGTTTCATTTGTACCCTTCCATTCAATATTGGTAGTGGTTGCTAGCTAGAGAAAAATAATCAGGCTATCAGTCACATTTGACTCCAAATTTATTACACAATTTAGGTTTTCATAAATTTTGTGTGTTGATTCTTTTATGCATGGCACAATAAAGAAAAGCACAAGATCTTTTTATTTTTTCCAAATGAAAGATACATTCTACTTTGAAGCTCATTTTTCATTAAATGCTTTTGTGTGTTCACAAGCCAGGTAAAAATGGAAAATACCTAATTATGGGGAAAAAAATAAAGTTAAATGGATTTTGTTAAAACTTAGAAGGAACACCTGTAGCTCTTTGAGTTCCCCCCATACAGGTAAAGTTCAAAAGGTAGGGTTAAGTACCAGGCTGTTGTTTACAAAACTATCATAAAATATGTGTAGAAGATTTTACATTCATCTAAATTAACTCTTTAATGAATAATAAATTTTTGTTTTAACTTCCTTTTAACTAGAGATTATATAATAAACTTTCAAGTGGTTTATTATATAAGATTCTTCAAAGGAGAGGGGGATACAATTTAATAAAATATTTTTACTGACTTTTGAAATAAATTATTTTTGCAAGAATTTTCTGTGTTCATCTGCAAATTCATTGATTCTATTGTTATTTTCCAAAAAGTCACTATATGTGATTTTAGATTCTTTTCAGTATTTTTTATATTTTAGGAATGTTAGTTACCCAGCTTGTGAAGTTAGAGGTGTTATGTGAAATGATTGACATTTTCCATGCCTAAAACTAATATCTTTGATAAATTTACCTTAAAAAAATCAATGCTTTTATGAAATATTAGAATTATAAATGTGTTTATATATTGAAATACTAGTAAGAGAGTCTAGCTAATGTAAATTTATTACCTCTTTATTACATTTAAAGCAGATATTTTCTAAAAAATTTTTTACATTTAAAGATACTTGCTCCTCCTGAATTATTTTAGGCCATCTCCAGGGAGTTCTTCTGTTGCCGACTTATCAGATATGAGGCAATTTACATGCTATAAAAATAAGTGAAAGTAATGTGATGTGTCAGATTTCTAGTGGAGTATGAGTCATCATCCTGTTGGCATGGCATGGAGTTTCATGAAAAAACAATCTTTTATGATTATTGCTGAAAATTAATTATAATTAAAGTTTGCATTTATAAAGAAACAAAAACCATAGATTTAATTCCTAACTGAAAATGAGAAGCTTCTTCTGTCTCTTAACATGCTTTGATATAAAATTTGTTTTTCCTCTTTCTGCTACTTGCAAGTTAGCATATATATTTATTAAGCACTTTCTATGAATAAGATTTGATGCTAAGTAATGAGATCACAGCAGATAATATATAGTGGATGCCCAATAATAAGCAGATTGTACCACTCATCAACCTAAGAATGGTGTATCCACAGAGAGTGCTAAGGATGTCAGAGGAAAAAGTGGTAATTTCCCATCAGCAACTAAGTGGAAAGCTTAAAAAGATTCCAGCAAAGGAAACACAAATCAAACATAACATCATAATGCAAGAAGAGGCAAATGTCAGAAACCTATCATGGCTAAGGTTTCCTCTACTTTTAGTATGGGTATTAAGCCACGTTAGGAACCTAAAAAATAATTATCCATTTATATTGACAAATTTTATTTCCAAAAGTTGAAATTATCAATAATCCTACTTAAAATATGAATGTGGGCTATGACTGTGGCTCAGTGGATAGGGTACAGCCCCATGTACCAAGGGTGGTGGGTTTGAACCCAGCCCCAGCCAAATTGAAACAAAAAAATAGCCGAGTGTTATGGCAGGAGCCTGTAGTCCCAGCTACTCAGGAGGCTGAGACAAGAGAATCACCTAAGCCCAGGAGTTGGAGGTTGCTATGAGCAGTGAGATGCCACAGAACTCTATCAAGAGTGATAAAGTGAGACTTTGTCTAAAAACAAACAAAAACAAAAGAAACCTATATGTGTGTGTGTCTGTGTGTATGTATATATATCCAATATTGCTTATGAGAGATCTTTCTCTTAATCATATATTTGTAAGTATCATGATCAGTGAGACAATTAAAATTTTATTTCATCTCTGTCTCAATTTTTTGTTATTTTAGCATGTGGTTTATAATACTTATGTATAATAAGATTATAATGATGAGTATAAATAATTTGAAATAAGAAAATATGTACATATTGGTACATGTGTACTCAAAATATTTTAATAATGTATGAATAGTGGTCAAAATAATTTAGTTCTTTTCCTATGGTACAAGATATACCTCCTTCTCTGACAGTCAACTCCCTCGTAACATTCTGCTCATCTAGAATGCTCCAACTTCTCTTAGATTAAAAATGAACAGAGTTGATTTTTTTTTTGTCTATCACCATTTCTTAAGATATTTGAGGTCTTTGTTTATCCATGGCCTCTGAAGCAATTCTCCCTAAAATACTAATGCCCTTAACTGGCATATAGATAACTTACTGTATTTTATATTTTATTTATTCTTGCTGTCCTTTACCTACCAAGGGTTGTCCAGAAACCTACCAATTCTGTCTGTAGACTGTTAGTAATGAGGAGCTGGTTACTGGAGCTTTGGAAGCACTTAAAGGTAATAATGAGACTTTACAAACACATGTTTATTTTAATACCAACAGAGCTCTATAGGATTTTGTTTTTTTGTGCGAGTCATTGCTTTATCTTGTACAAGTGTTTGAATTTTAGTACTATATTGGATAGAAGTGGAGACAATGGGCATCTTATATGTTCTGGTTGTTAGGGAGAATTCTTTTAACTTTTCCCCATTCAATATGGTATTAGCTGTTGGTTTGTCATACATGTGTTCACGTGGGTGTGTGCTTTAATAATGTCCTCACTATGCCTAGTTTGTTGAGAGATTTTTATCATGTAGGGATGATAGATTTTATCAAATGCTTTTCTACATCTGTTGGGATGAACGTATGATTTTTTATCATAATTCTTTGCATGTGGCACATCACATTTATTAATTTGTATATTTTGAACCATTCCTGCATCCCTGGGATGAAACCTACTTGATCATGATGAACTATCTTTTGGTTGTGTATTTTTTTTTGTTTTTTTTTGTTTTTTTTTTTAATTAAATCACAGCTGTGTGCATTAGTGCAATCAAGGGGTACAATGTGCTGGTTTCATATACAATCTGAAATGTTTTCATCAAACTGTTTAACGTAGCCTTCATGGCATTTTCTTTTTTCTTTTTTTTCCAGTGGTAAGACAGAATTTATTTACAGAAAAGAATACAGAAAACACTAAAGCTCCTGGTAGAGAGAGAGAATTCAAGTGGGAAGAAAAAAGCTCTCTCTGTTTCTCTCCCAGTCTTTCCCCATCTCCCCCTTTAGGCTTTTAGTCTCGGCATATATATAGGTGTATGGGTTCCTTAGCCATGAAACGAATGAGCACCATCCCTTCTGCCGGGGCAAAGTGAATGAATGTATCAATGAATGGACACTGTCCATTCATGGAATTGAGGCCTAGGAAATTCACATGAAATTGACCTAAGCATAGGAAATGGGGTTCCACATTTAGTCCTAAGTGTAAAGTGAAGGAGACACCAAGGCACATGCGTCTCCTCGGCTGTTGTCAGGCCTTTTTGGCTATTGGAGCCTCCAGTGGGGGTTGGAGGTCCCCCTCCTTGCCTGTCATCCAGCTCGCTGGCTCTTCAGCTGGCTGTGGCAACACCTACACTGCCAAGGAGAAGGCAGCAGGTCCACCAGCTCCACTGAGATG